>CAVMGG010001006.1:0-57261 GCA_963680895.1 Fragum sueziense | reverse complement strand
GCAAAAGGTTCAACTCTTTGACATTATTTGAAACGAATATACCTTTCTTGATATTTTGGTTGAAGTAATGGACTAAATCATTAATAAAGATGGCAAAAATCGTCGGACTTCCGGTACAGCCCTGGCGGGTACCAACAGTACAGTTGAAGTATTCCGTCAAGGCATTTCCCGTCTTCACGCAAGATTTCAACTGACCATACATAGATTGTAAGATATTAAGAAACTTTCCACTGATACCTTTTCGCAATAGGGAATCCCATAATTTATCGTGATTAATGTTATCAAAAGCTTTTTCAAAATCAATAAAAATGCAATAAAATCGACCTTTTCTCTTTGAGATATACTTTAGTACCAAGGACATTAGTGTAAAGCAATTATCAGTTGCAGAATAACCTTTTCTAAAACCAGCTTGTTCTTCATCAATTACATTAAATTCTGTGCACCAAGAAGAGAGTCTATTAACAAGAATCTTCGTAAATATTTTACAGATACAGTCAATCAATGATATACCCCTATGATTATTTGGGTCTAAAAAAACTACCTTTCTTGTGGATTGGGGTAATTATGCTATAGCACCATTCTTTCGGGACTGAACATTTGTCAAATATTTCGTTAAAAACCTGTTTAAGATAGGGCAAAGTATGATTTAAAGTATGTTTGTATATTTCAGCACAAATTCCATCTGGTCCTGGTGATTTATTATTTTTCAGTGATTTAACACTTTCTATGATTTCTGCATTTTGAATCGGTACGTTTAATGGATCACAATTTTTGCTTAAGTGTAGATTATCCAAAGTTCGACTAACATTATTTTCATCATTCACTAAAGGTTTTACATTGAGTAAATCCTTAAAATGCGATATCCATTGTTCCGACGTGATTTTCGATCCATGTACATTTTTAATTCTAGATGACTTGAGAATATCCCAAAATTTTTGGGGATCTTTTCTGCTACTGATGAGTTCCGTTCTCTTCGAGCATTGAAAATCTTTCTTCTTTTGTTTACATATTAATTTTAAGCTATTTCTTTTCAATTTATAATCTAAAAGATCAAACTGACTATTTGTTTTTCGAAACTTGCGCAGTGCCATTATTTTACTATGTTTAGCTTTGGAACATTCTTCATCAAACCAGTTGTTACAAGTGTTTGACGGTGGTGCAGTTTTACATAACATCGATTCAGCTGAGGAGCGTAATGTACAAACAAAATCATTTAAATACTGTAATGACGAATTACCTATTTCCGCCGCTTTACGTTGAAAATTTGCATAATAGTCTAAAAACTTTTCCTCAAAATTTTCTTTAAATTGCTCTTTCCATTTATATTTCAGCCAAGAAATTGAATCTTGATTTTCGTTAAATTCACTCGTTCTCAAGTGATTTTGGCCAGATTCAAAACTAAGAGTGCAATGTAAAGGGAAATGAACAGATGAATCGTTATCAAGTATTTGGAAATCAATAACAAAGGGAAATAACTCCGACGAGCATATCATGTAATCGACTACACTTGCACCGTTGTTCGCGGTGCAAGTAAAATTCCCATCTGAATCCCCAAAAAGTCTACCGTTCAATGTATGGACATTAAATGAACAACATAACTCAATTAATGATAAACCAAACCGATTATAAATTTTATCTTTAGACTTCCGAGCTTGTGAAAAATTGTCTGCAGGATAAGAATTATTATCCCCAATGATAAATGAGAGATCGTCATTACTGATATAGTCTTGGAGATCTTTCATTCTAGCATTGAAGTCTCCAGCCAAGAATGATTTTGTATTTGGATATTCTGAAACAATATGGTTTAGTTTTTCAATTAAATCGTCAATACCATTATCATTACAATTCCTATAAATAGGAGAATATTCAGGTGAAATGTACGTGAAAATAACAATGAAATTTTCATAAATAGGGTTAACAGTAGATAAATTTACAAACAATACTACACATTCTTCTAAATTATTCGCTATACGACGAACAATACCAGAATCAGTTAATGATTTGTTAACAAAGGCAGTTACGCCCCCTGAGCCTCTTATAGCCTCTACGAGACTATGTGATAGGAACTCAAAATTCTGGATTCTGAGTATGATTTCTGGTAGTCAATTAATAAAATAATCCAGTTCTATAAGAGACACTGATTAACAGCTCTTGGGCAAAATACTCAATTCAGAGGATGCTATTAGATAGAAACTCAAAAATCTGGATTTAGAGTATAATTTCTGGTAGTTAATGAACAAAATAAGCTAGTTCTATAGGTGACAATGATTAACAGCTTCCAGGTCAAAAACTGAATTCAGAGGATGCTATGTTATAGGAACTCAAAAATCTGGATTCAGAGTATTTTTTCTGGTAGTCAAGTAACAAAATAAGCTATTTCTATTGGCGATACTGATTAACAGCTCCCAGGCCCAGAAATGAAATCAAAGGATGCTATGTGATAGGAACTCAAAAATCTTGATTCAGAGTATGAATTCTAGTAGACAATTAACAAAATAAGCTGGTTCTATAGGCAACAATGACTAACAGCTGCCAGGCCAAAAAACTGAATTCAGAGGATGATATGTGATAGGAACTCAAAGATCTGGATTTAGAGTGTAATGCTTTCGGAAAGGCAATTAATAAAATCAGCTAGTTCTACAGGCGACACTGATTAACAGCCCCAAGACCTTAATCTGATATCAGAAGATGCTAAGTGATACTATCTCAACGTCAAAAGCACGCTAATCTGCAAGTCGACGTAACGTCATTTGAACATCGAACGCATTGTGGGTTCCTGACGCTGTGTAAGAAAAATATGTTAAGGCCTACACAAATTTTGTTCATGCTTGTTAAAACCAGCCCAGTGTTCGATAATTATTAAATATGGGCACTAATGAATATTATGGGAAAGGTTAGTGAAAACATTGAGGTTTTGATAAGAAACATATTCTTATTTTGACTCGATATTTTTTTCACTGTAAATAACTGTGAATTATGTAAGCAATATAATTATAAATAGGAAAATCAACCTCTTTTTTAGCAGAAACACCAACTTTATCCTTAGTTTTAGAAATATAACAATTTAATAATGATAACAGTAATTCAAATTACAAATAAACTAGCGTGCGTTTATGATGTATTGCTACAACGTCGTTGTACGTTGGGTAGAAAAAAATGTAATTTTATAATCATAATTGAACTAATTCAACGTTAAGATTAATAATTTTGTATTATATACTGCTTCAAGTTTATTCTTTGAACTTGTTGTCAGTAGTAATAACAGGAACTTATTATTGCGTGTCGATCTAAATGGGAAAGTTTAAGAGATGAACCCCTTCTAGATAAACACAATTTTTGAGCAGGCCAGAAAATTTGTAATTTTTCTACGTTTTTTTTTTTTTTTTTTTTTTCAAACATGAATATCCAACCTTTCAATTATATCTTTCCTTTTTGTTTGAGAAATGTATTTTTATATGAAATAAAAATCAGCTATGGGATGTACCAAAACCTTTATGAACATACATTTTAAATAACGTAGCCGACCTATCATGAAAACTGTTACATCGATACGTGCTGCCGTTGTTTACATGTTTTGACGCAAACACCATTTGAGATGTTGCTCGTGGAAGTGTCATATTTACGCGCCAAATAAGGATTCTGACGTTAAAGGGGGACCAGCTAGGCTGTCGAAAATGCAAATGGCACAATAATTACAAACCAGAAATAACGTATGAAATTACCAACCTGTAGGGGTAGATCATTTACGTCAATTGTAAGCACTCATCGAGCATTATTAAGTATTAAAATCCAAGTAAATTAATAACGTGCGGGTTGTTTCTTATTGTCCTTGTTTTTTTGTTTTGTAACGGTTATATATGCCCAACCTGCAAAAATGAATTACGTCAGAGATACGTCATCTGTGCTTAGCGAGATTCAACACACCGTACAACCGGCTGCGTCGAAAGTCAGCCAAGACAGATTCGGCATCTGATGTCATGTGCATGGTAGGTAAAATGAATTTACTTTTATAAATAAACGAAAGGATCTTTGGTATTCTACAGTTGATAGATACGCGTATAAATGTTCAGTGCTTCTACAAAATAAACTTTTCCACGTATCCCTCGCAAATAAGGTCACAGTCATCGACACAGCCGGTTGTACGGTGTGTTAATACCGCTGAAGTGTGTCTCGTTGACCTTGGCCTTGTCTCGTTTTAAAGTAAAAATAGAATTTGTAAACACGCTTATAAACGATTGATCTTTACCAAAGGAAAGATGGTTATTCGCCGTGATTGAGGTTTTTATGCATTGCAAATTGTTTTTCCATGCACAAATATGAGTTCCCGAACAGTTCGGAAGCATAGAAACTTAGCATGGGCCCCTTTAAAAGAATTTTGAAAATCGACAGAAGAATAGCAATTCTATTGCATTTTATCGCTGATTTATATTTAGATTTAGATTTCGTTACGCGTTACATGAAAATATAAGCATTTATATGAGTAAATGTAAATTATTTTTTTTCTATTTATATACTTAATTAAGGTATATCGATTATCTTAAAAGAATATAGTGAACATGTAAACATTGCAGGATAGCGTGCTTTTGACGTAAAATAACTGGATTCAGAGTATGATTTATTGTAGTCAATTAACAAAAAAAGCTAGTTCTATAGGCGACTGTAATTAACAGCTCCCAGGTCAAAACCTGAATTCAGACAATGCTATGTAATAGAAACTCAACAATCTGGATTCAGAGTATGCTTTCTGGTAGTCAAGTAACATAATAAGCTAATTTTGTAGGCGACACTGATTAACAGCTTCCAGGCCAAACACTGATCACTTGTTCTCAGAATAGGACGTCGATTCCAATTTGCAAATTGAGCAAAAATGAACTTCTTCAAAACCGTTGTTTTTCTTTTTAATTCCGTAGAACAAACATTTATAAACAATAATGCGAAATAATATTATCAGAACTCAAATACAGTGATTTTTATTTTTTGCGATACTTTTCTTAACTGTGATATAAATGAAGTGTAATCTGTGTTATGAGTAAATAAATGACAATATTTTACGGATTATTTTACATTTTACTGTACGAAATGATTTTATCATATCTCTTAATATTCTAACTGAAAGGGTTTGTTCATTTTTTATTCTGAATTCCCATTCTCAGTCTTTAAATAGTCATTTTGATAGATCTGTCGACGGTGAAAATACACATTCTTTCTAAATTAGAAATAAAAGTAGTTAAAAAATTATAAAGATGTCGATCTACAACTGTAATCCTGTAATAAATGTAATTTACTATTCAAACAGATATGAAAGGTATCAATTATTTATGCTTGTTTGCGAAATTTTACTTTCCAAATTGCCTGTCCTCTTCATAACGTAGATTAAATCACGACATAGAGTAGATTACATCAAATTATAATATGACTTATTTGAGCTTAACAAACCGTATGGTGCCAAGGAAAAGACTATAGATATGGTAAAAATATCTTGGAAGAAGTTTTCAGACATTTATGAATATAAAATTGTCTAAAGGGAAACTACATTTACCGTAGACAGTTACAAGAACAGTAACAACTTTAAAATCATAGACTGAAATTCTCCACGCTATTGTTTTTACTTTCACGATTCTTTTCTGAATATCAAAACTTTTTATTAAATAGGTATAATGATTTTTGAAAAAGTTCCTTGGAAATTTTCGAAACAATCTTATATGTGCACAAGCGAAAAGAAAAGGTATCATACACAAAGAGTAATACCCCTTTCCTCCGAAGTCCTGGTTCTGATCACCCTCTAGAATGGAAAGCAAGAAATAGATAACGGAAAAGAAAATGCCAATACTCAGCATTTTTTCCTTTTCCTGAAATGTTTCTATGTTATGAATAACACACTGTCTGTTTTGAGTAACATTTGTTTCACCTTCAAATTTGGGTTTAAAATTAGACCAGTCTGAAATTTCCCTTTATTATCCATATTCAGAATGCATTTGTGATTTAATATTATTTTCATGAATATAATAATTATAAAGACTCTGTGATGCAAAATTCAAATTTGCGCGGGTCTTTATTTTTGTAATGAATATTGTTTTCAAAATATAAAAAACGAGAGAAAGAAACGAACACATCTATATCAATGTACACATTGAGGCAGAACATTTAAGTGTCTAAATTTATTTTGTTAATGCACTCTCAAAGAATAGTGTATCTGCGACAGCCTCGACACATGGCACATTGTGGAATGATTCTGCGTACAATGCCATCAAGCTTAACCAACAGCTGGTCGACAAGGACAATTTCTCAAACAGCAAACACCTAGCCTTGCAATTCAAACGATTCTGTTGATGACAAAGTGGGGGTTGATATTGAATGAATTAATGTGAAATATAGCTTAGAAAATAAGATTATTCAAAGAGAGAGAAAAAACTGAATAGCAGCATTTTTTGTCTTTTGTTTTAGTATTTCCTCAAACCGTTTCGTTCAAGGGCATCAAAACAATGAAAAATTAGTTACAATTAATGTTACCTGTGCAACGTGGCACTTTTAAAACGTAAAATTTGATTTGTAATCTACGTTATCTACTTTGGTAATCTACGTTGAGATATCGAGTTTAATTACTTTGATTTCACGTGGAAAATACATATCTAAGCAAGTAGATTTAGAAATTCAGCATCTTAAGCCCATGATAACATAGGTTAACATGCTATGATATCTTATAGATATACTGGTAGAGCTTTAGAGCAGACATATATCCATTTTTGAAAGCTACGTTATCGCCTTTTTGCACAACAGCTCAATTCAATCTTTAGAGTGAAATTACAATTAAAACATGTCACACAATTATTGTGCTTTTAAATTTGAAAACAATCCACATTTCTTTAAGGATTACATTTATATTTATGTAATAATGGACTATAAATCTTAGAGTGTAAGTCAATAACTCTAAACACGAATTCAAAGTTTGTGTTAATAAGTGTGCTTTAATCAGGTCTGTTGTCACAATTTGGAAAACATCTTATACAGTTTTTGTACCAATGTATCCTTTATTGTATGAAAATTTATAAAACCGTAAAGAAATTGTGGAAATTCTTTAAAAAAAAATGTAACTTACCTCGAATTCTGCCACCCGTCACAGACTTCTATTGACCCTCCACAAGACTGACATGTTGGCCAATGAAACAAGTAACATGATTTTTTCAGACTCTGTATGTATATCCTACAGTTTAACAACCAATAAATCTCTCTAATAGGCTCAAAACTGCGAATTTCGTGTTTTTCACTAACGTAGCTTACATAACGTAAATTACTGCACAGGAAACTTTTCTCGATTGCCAATTCGGAAAAGATATGAAAGAGTAATTTATTACCGCTATTTCCTTCTCAAGTTCAATCCTACTTCCTGCTATATTGGTTATTTTTCTATTTCTTCTAGTATGGGGAAAATGTCACTAACGTAAATTACAAGCTTAAAACAACGGTCGTACCTTGGTTGTATTATTGTGTTTTTAAACAAACATGGAACACATGCGTGTCGTTATTGCAGTTTGATTATTCAAATGCTTGTTTAAGATGCTAATTTCGTTGATAATCATTGTTTTTAAGGAGTTCTTCAATTTTGTATCATTTTTTAAATGATGCTTAACGTAGATTACCTAAATTCGGGGACAAATATTATTGCGGATATTTTTTTCTTTTTATCTCAATTAGTGAAATATTGCCTATTTTTACGTTGGCACATAGCCATTTTTCAGTTTGGAAAACATCTTTTTTGTATTGCATTTTGCCAACTTGCCCATAAAAGCTTCAAATCAACAACGAACAGCGCGGGGACAGGCGAAAAAATCGACCCCTTGGTATAAACATGGATTGCACAAATCCATACGGTTGTAGACTATGATGATTTTTACCCATTTTTTATTTGTAATATAAATTATATTGAAGGTATGCAAACTTATTTTTAACTATTGATGATTTTCTATTTTTATAAATATCTTTATAGCGATGACAGCCTTTTTCAGAAATCGACGTCCTATTCTGAGAACGAGTGTGATATCAGAGTATGCTATGTGAAAGGAACTCACAAAGCTGGAGTATGAGTTCTGTTAATCAATTAACAAAATAAACTAGTTCTATAGGCGACACTGATTAACAGCTCTCAGGCCAAAAACTGATTTCAGAGGATTCTAAATGATAGGAACTCAAAAATCTAGATTCAGAGTATGATTTCTGGTAGTCCATTAAAAGGTTAGCTAGTTCTATAGGCGACACTAATTATCAGCTTACAGGACAAATCTGAATTCAGAGGATGCTAAATGATAGGAACTCAAAAATCTAGATGGAGAGTATTATTTCCGTAAGTAAATTAACAAAATGAGCTAGTTCTATTGGCGACACTGATCAACAGCTCCCAGGTCAAAAACTAAATTCAGACAATGCAATGTTATAGAAACTCAAATATCTGAATGCAGAGTATGATTTCTGGTAGTCAATTAACCAAAAAAGCTAATTCTTGAGGCTAAACTGATTAACAGCTCCCAGGCCAAAAACTGAATTCAGAGGATGCTATGTGATAGGAACTCAAAAATCTAAAGTTTGATTTCTGGTAGGTAATTAAAACAATAAGCTAGATCTATAGGCGACACTGATTAAGGGCTCCTGTGCAAAAAAAACTCAATTCAGAGGATTTAATGTGATAGCAACTCAAGAATCTAGTTTCTGAGTATGATTTATGAAAGTCAATTAACAAACAAATGCTAGTTCTATAGGCGACACTGATTAACAGCTCCCAAAGCAAACACTGAATATGGAGATGATATGTGACAAGAACTCAAAATTCTACATTCAGAGTATGATTTCTGGTAGTCAATTAACAAAATAAGATAATTCTATAGGCGACACTGATTAACAGCTCCCCGGTCATAAACTGAATTCAGAGGATGCTATGTAATAACAACTCAAAAATCTGGATTCAGAGTACGATCTCTAGTTGTCAATTAACAAATAGTCTAGTTCTTTAGGCGACACCGATTAACAACTCCTCAGCAAAAAACTGAAGTCAGAGGATGATATTAGGTAGATGCTCAAAAATCTGGATTTAGAGTGTATGATTTCTGGTATTCAATAAACAAATGGGCTAGTTCTTTGGGCGACACTGATTTACAGCTCCTAAGCCAAAAACTGAATTCAGAGGATGATATTAGATAGATACTCAAAAATCTGGATTCAGAGTATGCTTTCTGGTAGTAAATTATCATACTAAGCTAGTTTTAAAGGCGATGCTGATTAACAACTCCCAAGCCAAAAAACTGATTTTAGAGAATGCTATTTGATAGGAACTCAAAAACCTGGATTCAGAGAATGATTTTCGGAAGTCAGTAAACACAATTGAGCTTGATCTATAGGCAACACTGATTAACAGCTCCCATGCCAAAAACTGAATGCCGAGGATGTTATGTGATAAGAGCTAAAAAATCTGGATTCAGAGTATGATTTCTGGAAGTCAAGCAACAAAATAATATAGTTCTCTAAGCGACACTGATTAACAGCTTCAATGCCAAAAACTGAATGCAGAGGATGCTATGTGATACGAACTCAAAAATCTGGATTCAGAGTATGATTTCTGGTAGTCATTTAACAAAATAAGCTAGTTCTATAGGCGACAGTGATTAACGGTTCCTAGGCCAAAAACTGAATTCAGAGGATACTATGCGATATGAACTCAAAAATCTGGATTCAGAGTATGATATCTGGTAGTCAATTAACACAATCAACTAGTTCTATTGGTGACTCTAAATAACAGCTCCCTGAAAACTTAATTCAGAGGATGTTATGTGACAGAAACTCAACAATCAGGATTCAGATTATGATTGTCAATTAACAAAATAAGAGACACTGATTAAAAGCTCCCGGGCCAAAAACAAAATTCAGACGTTGCTATGTGATAGAAACTCAAATATCTGTATTCAGAGTATGGTTTCGGCTAGTCAATTAAAGGCAGAATAACACTTAACATCTTGCAAATTTTCCGAGAACTTCGTACAAAAAAATAAATATATATTATTAAAATATGGTCTTTAAATTGCATATATGCAAAATCTTAGCTTTCTACCTTGTGTATTGGCTTAGATGTCGACGGATTTAAAACCCCATGATTTGTTGTCCCAGGATAATATTAACAATAATGGAACATATGGGGTTTTAAATCCGTCGACATCCTAGCCAATACACAAGATAGAAAGCTAAGATTTGGCATAGATGCAATTTAAAGGCCATATTTTCATAATACATATTTATTTTGTACGAAGTTCTCGGAAAATTTGCATGATTTTAAGTGCCATTTCCCCTTTAACAAAGTAAGCTAATTCTATAGGTGACACTTATAAACAGCTCCCATACCAAAAAGCTGAAATCAGAGGATGCTTTGTGATAAGACCTCAAAAGTCAGGCTTCAGAATATGATTTCTGGTAGTGAATGAACAAAATAAGCTAGTTCTATAGGCGACACTAATTAACAGCTCCCAAGCCAAAACCTGAATTCAGAGAATGCTATTAGATAGGACCTCAAAAATCTGGAGTATGACTTCTAGCAGTCAATTAACAAATAAGCTAGTTCTTTTGCCAAAAATGAATTCAGAGGATGCCAAATGATAGGAACTCAGAAATCTGGATTCAGAGAATGATTTCTGGTAGTCAATTAACAAAACAACCTAGTTCTATAGGCAACGCTGATTAACAGCTCCCATGCCAAAAACTGAATTCAGAGGATGCTATGTGATAGAAACTCGAAGATCTGGATTCAGAGTATGATTTCTGGTCGTCAGTTAACAAAATAAGCTTGTTCTATAAAAGACACTGATTAACAAGTCATAACCGAAGAAACTGAATTCAGAGGATGCTATTAGATAGATACTCAAACATCTGGATTCAGAGTATGATTTCTGGTAGTCAGAGGATGCTATGTGTCAGGAACTCAAAAATCTTGATTCAGAGTATGATTTCTGGTAGTCAATTAAAAAAATGCTAGTAATATATGCGACACTGATTAACAGCTCCAAGCCAAAACCTGATTTCAGAGGATGCTATATGATGCGAACTCAAAAGTCTGGGTTCAGAGTATGATTTCTGGTAGCGAATTAACGAAAATAGCTATTTCTATAGGCGACACTGATAAACAGCTCCCAGGGCACATACTGTTTTCACAGGATGCCATATGATAGGAACTCGAATGTCTGGATTCAGCGTATGATTTCTGGTAGTCAATTAACAAAATAAGCTAGTTCTATTGGCACCACTTAACGAACAGTTCCAAGGCCAAAACTGAATTCAGAGGATTGTATATGATAGGAACTTAAGAATCTGGATTCAGAGTATGATTTTTGGGAGTCAATCAACAAAATAAGCTAGTTCTATAGGCGACACAGATTAACAGCTCCCAGGCCAAAAACTGAATTCAGAGGATGCTATGTGATAGGAACTCAAAAATCTGGATTCAGAGTATGATTTCTGGTACTCAATTATCATACTAAGCTAGTTTTAATAGCGACATTGATTAAAAAAATCCCAGCCCTTAAACTCACTTCAGAGGATGCAATTTGGTAGAAACTATAAAAACTGGATTGATAGTATGAATTAGTCAATTAAAAAACTAAGCTTGTTCTATAGGCGAAACTGATTGATAGCTCCCACTCCAAAAACTGAATTCAGAGGATGCTATGTGATAGGAACTCAAAAAATCTGGATTCAGAATATGATTTCTGGTAGTCAATTAAAAGAATGCTAGTTCTATAGGCGGCACTGATTAACAGCTCCAAAGGCAAAATCTGAATTCAGAGGATGCTATATGATAGAAACTCAAATATCTGTATTCAGAGTATGATTTCTGGTAGTGAATAATCATACTAAGCTAGTTTTGAATCGACACTGATTAACAGATCACAGCCATTAAACTCACTTCAGAGGATGCAATTTGGTAGAAGCTCAAAAATCTTGATTGAGAGTATGATTTAGTCAATTAAAAATCTAAGCTAGTTCTATAGGCGAAACTGATTAACAGCTCCCAAGCCAAAAACTGAATTCAGAGGATGCAATGTAATAGTAACTCAAAGAGTTGGATTCAGAGTATGATTTCTGGTAGTCAATTAAAAGAATACTAGTTCTATAGGCGACACTGATTAACAGCTCCAAGGCCAAAAACTGAATTCAGAGGATACTATGTGATAGAAACTCAATAATCTGGATTCAGAGTATGATTTTTGGTAGTCAATTTAAAAAAGCTAGTTCTATAGGAGAAACTGATTAACAGCTCCCAGGCCAAAAAACTGAACTCAGAGAATGCTATGTGATAGGATGTCAAAAGTCTGGATTCAGAGTATGACTTCTGGTAGTCAGTTAACAAAAAAGGCTACTTCTATAGGCGGCAATGATTAACAGTTCCAAGGTCAAAAATTGATTTCAGAGGATGCTATTTGATAGGAACTCAAAACCTGGATTCAGAGTTTGAAGCCAATAAACAAAATGAGCTTGATCTATAGGGAACACTGATCTTGATTCAGAGCATGATATCTGATAAGAAATCAGCTAATGTGGCTAGAAATTTCGTAAAAAAGAACTATCAACTCTTATTAGAGATTTACGAATTAGTACGAAATGGAATACGAATACGAAACCGAGATAAATTGTAGGGGGGGAGGGAGCATCTCAGCATACGTGATGATGGTTCCCCTATTTCTGTGTTGAGTGAACGTGTCTAAATTCGGAGGCGGTGGGTTCAAATCCTACGTTGCCTTTTCTCTTTTTTCTTTTTATGTACCGGTATTCCCTTTTGATAATAAATAGCATTAAAATATATGTGCTAAAATACACTTCAAATGCAAATATTTGTTTAATTTTGTATATCACAATGATTATTTCATCGAAAGAAACGAATTTTGAGCAGCCAGTAATTGGATCATATACAAACTGCAGATGGCATCTGTACAGAAAAAAATCTCATTCACAGAAGAAGAGCTAAACTTCACGTCACCGAAGGGTGTATTTTAAAACAAATCATCAGAAGAGGGATATCCACCTCTTGTGTCAATTACGAAAACACGACGAGTTGTCCCTTTCATGATGTTTGATCCTGCCCTAAACTATGACCGACCATTGACGGAAAAGTGTCGACTTCGATAACGCAAGGGTAGAGCTCTGACCGATTCGTGTCCGTCCTTTGATTTTTTAAGGTGTTAAGCGTGATTCGTCGCTGAACAAATCCGTCTACTGGCGGGTTCAGCCATCTTCGATGTAGCCTACTTGACACAGTCACGAGGGGCGTTCATTAAAGACTTCCCCTGACCTACTTTCAGTTGAGGTAGGAACTTGAAATTGTAAACATACATTACCGTTTACCTCTATAGGTCACATGAAAATTTGCAGCTCTGAAATGTAATTTGTTTCTCATTTCCGTGTGCCGAAGTTAAGTAAGGTAGCGTGATGGAGCAAGCAGTCATCAGATTCCTGTATCTGAAAGGTCGCACTCCCAAGGAGGCATTTGATAAGACGAAAGAAGTTTGTGGGGATGATGTCCCATCATATGAAGTTGTCAAACACTGGCATACTCAGATGAAGTGTGGACGTAAGTCTGTGGAAACAGTTCGAATCCTGGGCGCCTAGAGTCTGTCATTGATGATGCCACCATCAGGTCAATGCAATGTGTCCAGCACAATCTATGGTGTTCTACAGAAGAAGTCTCCAAAACTGCATTAAACGATGGGAGAAGTGTATCTCTCTGGCTAGAGGCCATGTAGAGAAAGACTGATATTTGTACCAAGTTTCAATTCTCTCTGCTCATTTGAAGTAGGTTAGGGGAAATTTTTAATGAAAGCCCCTCGTATATCAGAAGATCTGACTATTTCTGTGTCTAGTACATGACCGACTCTAATCTCCGGTCCCGAAGTCTGTCTGGACACTGATTGGACAGTAACATTTCCCAATCGTTACGGTTGCCATTTGTGTTGCTGAAAATGATCCGTTCCGTGAGAGGTTCCTGAGCCTGAGTCATACATTGTGTAGTCTATGCATGGTTGACAAACCGCGCCAAAAATTACGGATTATGACAGCAAATGACACCATAGCTGTGGCCGTTTCAAAGACCAATCAGCTGGCTTGAATACCAAATTTAAGCACTTCGAGTAAAACATGTCTAAAATATTCATCTTGTCTAAAATCTTACAGAGTATACATCTTGTAAACCTTTTGGTAACGCCGATTACTATCGGTAGTAGGCAATGAGTTCGAGTCGCAGTTGCGGTATCAAATTAATGGATTTTAACACCGACTCCGGGGTTCATTGAAGCACGGCAAAAATAAACAAGTTAATGGCATATTAATTTAGGCGTGCATAGGGATTTTTCTTAGAAGAATAAGATTGAAAAGTATTCGCATGTACAAAAATATTCACAAAAAAAAGTTTGTGTTGGAAGTGTGGGTCAATATAAAAATATCACAGCACATTAAATTTACACTTATTACAAAACAACATTGAGAGAGAAGAAGTAGTTGCTTACAACCAACATTTTCTCCTTTCTGCTCAATATTTACTTGGCTATTTAATGCAATATTCGGCCTTTGGCAAGAATTTTTAAGTTTTATGTAACACCTTTTGATTCACCTACCCTAAAACTGTCGCCAATCTGACATTTGCGCACCCGCTGTGCTTTGTTACTGAAAAAGTGCTTTGTGATAAAAAACAATATGGCTTCTCCTTGGGACAATTATAACAACGTTGTAAAGTTTCATGGACCTAGGTCAAGCGATTCTTGAGTTATGGCACGGAAATAAAAAAGGGTCTACGGACGGACGGACAAATATTGCGAGATCAATATACCACTCTCTGCTTCGTATGTGTGTGGGGGGGGATTAATTATTCAACCTGGTAGCTATGTAGCTCACTTTATTGTAAACTCGCACGATTTAGAAACGCAAAAGATATTTGTATTAGCAATTCTTTTCCAGCAGCTTCGATCGGCACCATAATTTGGGAACATGCATTGTAAGACAATGTATACCCCTCACAACCCAGCGATTTTGTAGTGTCTTCTGTAAACTAACCGAACATCTAAACCTCCCATCACAAAATGATCTAGTGCCTGGTACATTCAGACCACGTGCAAAATCACTAAGTTTTTTGTGTGTACAAACTGCCTAATTGATTTGCTAATTGAAAACACATGACAACTATGGATAATTTTCGTATGCAAAATTTTTGGGGTTACTTTGACAGACAGGAATCAAGTTTTTGGGCTTTTGGCCGACAGCGTTTCGCAAACCTAGGTAGCTAGACGTTTTAATGTAGCCGAGGTAGTGTTTTCAAGGTTACTGAGACATGTTAACGACCAGAGAACAAATGCAGACCACCCACGTCCCGGTCAGCCGCGTGTAGCAACTGTACGTCAAGATAATTATATACGTCAAAGTCACTTACGCAACTGATTTATGACGGCTCAGTCTACAGCAAATGCTATGGTTGGTAATAGAGGGTGGCCAATACATCGTGACACGGTGATAAATCGCCTGCGAGAACTCGGGATTCGCTGTCGTCGTCCTGCTTGGTGCCAGACTCTCACCCAACGTCATCGCATTTGGGCATAAACGGACGTCCATTCAGACATTATTCATGACTTTAAATGTCATTTTCTTCCCTATTATGTTTACAATTTTTACATATACAATAATACTTAACTATGCATCCGTTATGCAGATCTAGTAGAAACAATCTGTAAAAGTACTTTTTGCGTTTTTAAATCGTGTCAGTTTAGATGACCTATTGACAAATTTATCACTTTTCACAGACTACATGTATTGCTACTACAGTACTCCTTAAAATGAAATAAATACATTTCATTTTTTCAAATACTTACCCTTTCGAAAAAGACAGAATATTTGGACCGTCTGTAATGAAAGCTGCTACAGACAACAAATTTGGTGTTGATAGAGATATGATTTGTGGTTATCAGTATTTTATTCTTTCGCCCCGATGTTTTTCTGTTCATTTTCTATCAGGGACCTCTAAGCCATGCCTTTCTTGTGATTATCAGCATTTAATTATCTTGTCCTAATTATGTTCTATGCGTTTTCTATTAGGGGCGTCAAATCCAGTTTTTTTTTGTTTTTTTTTTGTTTTTTTGTTTTTGTTTTTTTTTTTTTTTTTTTTTTTTTTCAATTCAAAGTTTGACACTGTATGAAAAACAGGATTTTACATAGAATTACATTGAGGCAAATATGAGTGACCTGCAACCATATTCCAAGTATCCTGATACATCCCCCTGATTTCATTTCCATTTCCATTTCGTACTCCATTTTGTACTAATCCGTAAATCTCTTCTTATTACTGTTTTCACCAAAATCTAGATTCAGAGTATGGTAAAGGTAAAGGCTTGTTTATTATAGTGTCACCCCTTATATAAAGGGCCAGCCAGTTTTGGCTTATGAGACACTCTCTTTCTCAATACGCAGTACCTCCCGATTCCCCACTCATGATGCCGGGCGCCTGGCAGAGATGGGTCTACGGTAACCATTAGTTTAACTAGCTGGCGGCTCACCAACCGGTCACATCAGTTCTAACCCGCCAGGCCGGCTTCCACCGGGATTCGAACCTTCGACCTCCCGCTTCCAAGGCGGACGCCCTATCCACTAGGCCACGGAGGTAGTATGAAATCTGGAAAGGAAATCAGCTACTGTGCCTAGAATTTTCGTAAACCAAAAACGGGATTCAGAGTGTAATATCTGTTAGGAAATCAGCTTGTGTAGCTAGTATTTTCGTAAACAGGAATTTACAACTCTTATAACTGTTGCAATTTCTTTATCCAGAGTATGATATCTGATAGGAAATCAACTACTATGGCTAGAATTTTTGTAAACAAGAACTAACAACTCTTATTACTGTTTTAACCAAAATCTGGATTCAGAGTATCATATCTGAAAGGATATCAGCTACTGTGGCTCGAAGTTTTGTAAACAAGAACTAACATATCTTAATACTGTTTTGGTCAAAATCGGACTTCAAAGTATGATGTGTGATAGGAAATCAGCTACTGTGGCTAGAACATTCGTAAACAAGAACAAACAACTCTTACTACTGTTTTGACCAAAATCTGGATTCAGAGTGTAACATCAGATAGGAAATCAGCTACCGTGGCGTGAATTTTCGTAAAAAATAACATTCGTAAACAAGAACAAACAACTCTTATTAATGTTTTGACCAAAATCTTGATTCAGAGTATGATATCTGATAGGATATCAGCTAATATGGCTAGATTTTTTGTAAACAAGAACTAACAACTCTTATAACTGTTTTGACCAAAATCTGGATTCAGAATATAATATCTTAAAGGAAATCAGCTACTGTGGCTAGAAATTTTGTAAACATGAACTTACTACTTTTATTACTGTTTTGATCAAACTCTAGATTTAGAGTATGTTATCTGATAGGAAATCAGCTACTGTGGCTAGAAAATTCGTAAACAAGAACTAAAAACTCTTGTTACTGTTTTGACCAAAATCTTGAGTAACCAAGAATTAAAAACTCTTATTATTATTTACCCAAAATCGGGATCCAGAGTATGATATCTGATAGGAATTCAGCCACTGTGGCTTGAATTTTTGTAAACAAGAACTAACAACTCTTATTACTGTTTTGACCAAAGTCTAGATTCAGAGTATAACATCAGATAGGAAATCAGCTACTGTGCCAGGATTTTCGTAAGAAAGAACTAACAACTCTTGTTACTGTTTTGACCAAAATCTTGATTCAGAGTATGATATCTTATACGATATCAGCTAATATGGCTAGAATTTTTGTAAACAAGAACTTACCACTCTTATTACTGTTTTGACCAAAATCTGGATTCAGAATATAATATCTTATATGAAATCAGCTACTGTGGCTAGAAATTTCGTAAACAAGAACTAACAACTCTTATTACTGTTTTGACCAAAATCTGGAGTAAACAAGAGTTAACAACTCTTATTACTATATTGACCAAAATCGGGATCCAGAGTATATCTGATAGGAATTCAGCTACTGAGGCTAGAATTTTCGTAAACAAGAACTTACAACCCTTATTACCTATTTGACAGAAATTTAGATTCAGAGTATGATGTCTAATAGGGAATCAGTTATTGTAGATAGAAATTTCGCAAACAATAATAACAAACTCTTATCACTGTTTTGACCAAAATCTGGATACAGAGTCTGATATCTCAAAGGAAATCAGATACTGTGGCTAGAAATTTCGTAAACAAGAACTAACAACTCTTATCACTCTTTTGACTTAAATCTAGATTCAGAGTATGACATCTGATAGGAAATCATTTACCGTGGATAGAATTTTCTTAAACAAGAACTAACAACTCATATTACTATTTTGACCAAAGTCTGGATTGAGTTAAATATATCTACATGTACTGTGACAAGAACTTTCGTAAACAAGAACCTACAATTCTTATTACTGTTTTGACTAGTTTTCTGATTCAGAGTATGATATCTGATAAAAAAAAAATCATCTACTGAGACTAGAACTTTCGAAAACAAGGACTAACAACTCTGATTACTGTTTTGACCAAAATCTGGAAACACCGTATGATATCTGATAGGAAATCGGCTACTGTGAATAGAATTTTCGTAAACAAGAACTAACAACTCTTATTACTGTTTTGACAGAAATTTTGATTGGTTGAACATATCTGATAGGAAATCAGCTACTGTTCGTAAACAAGAACTAACAACTCTTATTACTGTTTTGACAGAAATTTTGATTGGTTGAACATATCTGATAGGAAATCAGCTACTGTTCGTAAACAAGAACTAACAACTCTTATTACTGTTTCCACCAAAATCTGGATTCAGTGTATGATATCTGATAGGAAATCAGCTACTTTGGCTAGAACTTTCGTGAACAAGAACTAACAACTCTTATTACTGTTTTCACCAAAATCTGGATTCTGAGTATGATATCTGATAGAAAATCAGCTATTGCGGCGAAAACTTTCGAAAACCACAACTAACAACTCATATCATTGTTGTGACCAAAATCTGGTCTAGATTCAGAATATGATATCTGATATAAAATCATATACTGAGGCTAGAACGTTCGTAAACAAGAACTATACACTCTTAATACCCTATTGACCAAAATCTGGATTCAGCTTAAGATATCTGACAAACAATTATCTACTGAGGCTAGAACTTGCGTAAACAAGATCTTACAATTCTTATTACTGTTTTAACCAAATTCTGGATTCAGAGTATGATATCTGATATAAAATCATGTACTGAGGCTAGAGCTTTAGTAAACAAGAACTAACAACTCTTGTCACTGTTTTGACAGAAATCATGATTTCGAGTACGATATCATCAGCTACTTTGGTAAGAATTTTCTTAAACGATTACTAACAGCTCAAATAACTGGTTTGACCAAAATCTAGATTGAGAGTATGATATCTCAAAGGAAATCAGCTGCTGTGGCTAGAAATTTCGTAAACAAGAACTAACAACGCTTTTTACTGTTTTGACTTAAATCTAGATTCAGAGTATGACATCTGATAGAAAATCATCGACTTTGGCTAGAATCTTCGTAAACAAGAACTAATTTGCCATACTACTGTTTTGACAAAAGTCTGGATTGAGTGATAAATATTTAATAGAAAATCAGCTACTGTGACAAGAACTTTCGTAAACAAGTACTAATAATTCTTATTCCTGTTTTGACTAAATTCTGGATTCAGAGTATGATATCTGATAGAAAATCATCTATTGAGACTAGAACTTACGTAAACAAGGACTAACAACTCTAATTACTATTTTGACTAAAATCTTGAATCACCGTGTGATAACTGACAATCAACTACTGTGGCAACAACTTTCGTAAACAAGAACTAACAAGTCTTATTTTTGGTTTGACTAAAATCTGGTCTAGATTCCGAATATGATATCTGATAGAAAATCATCTACTGAGGCTAGAACGTTCGTAAACAAGAACTAACAACTCTTTTTACTCTATTGACCAAAGCCTGGATTCATCTTTAGATATCTGACAAACAATTGTCTACTGAGGCTAGAACTTTCGTAAACAAGAACTAACAAGTCGTATTACGTACTGTTTTGACTTAAGTCTTGATTCAGAATGAAATACCTGATAGGAAATCAGCTACTGTGGCTAAAATTTCCGTAAACAAACTAATAACTCTGTTTACTGTTTAGACCAAAATATAAATTGAGTGAAAGATATTTGATAGGAAATCAGCTACTGTGACAAGAACTTTCGTGAACAAGTACTAACAATTCTTATTCCTGTTTTGACTAAATTTTGGATTCAGAGTATGATATCTGATAGAAAATAATCTATATTGAGACTAGAACTTATTACGTAAACAAGGATTAACAACTCTAATTTCTATTTTGACCAAAATATGGATTGAGAGAAAGATATCTGATAGGAAATCAGCTACTGTGGCAAGAAGTTCGCAAACAAGAACTAGCAACTCAAATTACTGTTTTCTTTAAAATCTGGATTGAGAGTATGATATCTGAATGGAAAAAAGCTACTCTGGCTCGAATTTTCGTAAACAAGAGCTAACAACTCTTATTACTGTTTTCACCAAAATCTGGATTCAGAGTATCATATCTAATAGAAGATCAGCTACTGAGGCTAGATTGTTTTGTAAACACGAACTAACAACTCTTTTTTGACCGAAATGTGGATTGAGAAATGATACCTAATAGGAAATCAGCTACTGTGACTAACAACTCTTATTACTGCATTGCACAAAATCTTGATTGAGTGAAATATATCTAATAGGAATTCATCTGCTGTGGCTAAAACTTTTGTAAACAAGAACTAACAACTCTTAATACTAGTTTCACCAAACTCTGGATTTAGAGAAAGATATTTGATAGGAATCAGCTACTGTGGCTAGAACTTTCGTAAACAAGAATTAACAACTCTTATCACGGTTTTGACCAAATTCTGGTTTGGATTCAGATTATGATATCTGATATAAGATTAACTACAGAGGCTTAAACTTTCGTTAACAAGAACTAACAACTCTTATTAATGTTTTGACCAAAATCTGGATTCAGAGTATAATATCTGATAGAAAAGTATCTACTGAGGCTACAACTTTCGTAAACAAGAATTAACAACTCTTATTACTATATTCACCAAAACTGAAGTGCAAAGAATTATATCTGATTTTAAAACAGCTACAGTGGCTAGAATGTTCGCAAACAAGAACAAAAACCTCAAATTACTGTTTTGACCAATCTGGATTGACAGTATGATATCTCAAAGGAGAAAAGCTACTCAGGCTAGAATTTTTGTAAACAAGAACAAAAAAAATCTTATTACTGTTTTGATCAAAATCTTGATTACGAGTGTGATATCTAATAGGAAATAATCTACTAAGGCTAAAACTTTCGTAAACAAGAACTAACAATTCTAATGACTGTTTTGATTAAAGTCTAGATTCAGAGTATGATAACTAACAGGAAATAAGCTACCGTGGTTAGAATTTTTCGTAATCATGAACCACCGTATGATATCTGATAGGAAATCAGCTACCGTGGATAGAAAATTCGTAAACAAGACCTAACAACTCTTATTACTGTTTTGACAAAAATCTTGATTGAGTGAAGTGTATCTGATAGGAAATCAGATGCAGTTCGTAAACAAGAACTAACACCTCTTATTACTGTTTTCACCAAAATGTGGTCTAGATTCAGAATATGATATCTGATATCATCTACTGGGGCTAGAACGTTCGTAAACAAGAACTAACAACCCTTATTACTGTTTTGACCAAAATCTGGATTCAGAGTAAGATATCTGATAAACAATTATCTACTGAGGCTAGAACTTTCGTAAACAAGGTCGAACAACTCTTATTACTGTTTTGACCAAGATCTTGATTCTGTATTCTGGATTCTGTTTTCACAAGAATCTGGATAACTTTGGGTAGAACTTTTGTTAACAAGAACTTACAGCTGTTATTACTGTTTGCACCAAAGTTTCGATTCAATGTATGGTCTCTGATAGGAAATCAGCTACTGTGGCTAGAACTTTCCTAAACAATAACTTACAACACTTATAACTATTTTCACCAAAATTTGGATTCAGAGTATGATATCTGATAGTAAATCAGCTATTATGCCTAGAACTTTCGTAAACAAGACCAGACAACTCTTATTACTTTTTTCACCATAATCTAGATTCAGAGTATGATATCTGATAGGAAATCAGCTACTGTCGTTAGAACTTTCGAAAACAAGAACTAAAAACTCTTATTGAGGTTTTGACCAAAATCTGGTCTCGATTCAAATTATGATATCTGATATAAAATCATCTACTGAGGCTAAAACATTCGTAAACTAGAACTAACAACTCTTATTACTGTTTTGGCCAAAATCCGGATTCAGAGTATGATATCTGATAGGAAATCAGCTACTGTGGCTTAATATTTTGTAAACAAGAACTAACAACCCTTATTACTGTTTTGACCACGATCTGGATTCAGAATATGATATCTGATGGGAAATCAGTTACTGTGGCTAAAATTTTCGTAAACAGGAACTAACAACTCTTTTAACTGTTTTGTTAAAATGTTGCTTCAGAGTATGATATCTGATAAGAAATCATCTGCTGAGGCTAAAACATTCGTAAACTAGAACTAACAACTCTTATTACTGTTATGACCAAAATTTGGATTCAGAGTATGATATCTGATAGGAAGTCAGCTACTTTGGTTAGGATTTCGTAAACAATAACTAACAACTCTTTTTTCTATTTTGACCAAAATCTGGATTCAGAGTATGATATGTGATAGGAAATTAGCCTCTGTGGCTAGAACTCTCGAAAACAAGAACTAACAACTCCTATTACTTTTTTGACCAAAATCTGGATTCAGAGTATGATATCTTATCAGCATCCAGTGGTTTCTTCACACATTCGAGCCAAAATATTTTCAAGTGCAAAACGAAAGTGGGAAGCGTTCACATTCACAGGAAAAAAACTTTCGCTTGAATGTTTGAAGAAACCATGGGATTTGGATCAGAGTGAGTTAGAGCCGGGAATAGCCCTCTCAAAGGCGCGTTCCGTGCACTTTATCTCGTCAAAATCCGTAGCGTATCAGCTGAGAAATTAAAGAAAACATACCTCGAAGCGGACGATTTTTATGGTGTGAACGCTTTCCAAAAGTCACGTGGGTTACCCACATTGGATAGGGAAATTATTTTCAAATGCAATATTTATATGTTTTATACTCCAAACCACTTGATTGGAAATCGCAGCTCAGAGTGCTCTGAACTGAGAGTGGAGCAGTTCAATCAAGTCCATCCCTGCATATGTAATGACCCCACTTCGGCAATGTTTTGTTAAGACGCTCAACTAACGGACTTTGCACACGAAAATTAAGTTGTCCCGGGTTAATTTGGGTGGTCAATACTTCAGGGGCCTGTTGCATCAAAACATTTAAGACGTATTTTTGACTTACCGGTGTCTTACGACAAATTTAGGACAAGAAACGCGTATCGCCAATCTGTCGAGACCTGGGTTATGCGATTCTTGTTTTAAGCGATATTTAAGACATTGGCAAGTCAAAAACACGTCTTAAATGTTTTGATGAAACAGGCCCCACTTGATCAATCAAAATAATTAAAGTCGCACCATAAACTTTCTATTCCCCTATATCGAAAGATCGGGGCATATTTTCTACTCGTGTCCGTCCGTCCGTTTGTCTGTCCATCTGTCCGTCCAAAATTTCTTTAAACAGCTTCTCCTCCTAAACCATTTGGCCAATTTTAGCAAGACTTGGTAGAAATATACCTTGCCTGGCCCCTTTGAAAACTTGTTTGCGAATTTTTGATTCGTCAAAAAATGTTGGCATGGTAGGGCGGGGCTTTTCGGACTTAGAAAAATCATAAGAAAATTCTTTAAAAATCAACCATTGGGCCAATTTGAACCAAACTTGGCAGAACTGTTCCTTTACTGACAATTTTTAAGATTTGTTCATAATTTTTTAGATTTGTAAAAATGTGGGCATGGCAGGGCGGGGCTTATCTGACATAGATAAATGTTTTTTGGTCACATGAGATCCATTTATGTGCTCCAACTGGAGAATATTTTGACCTACAGCCTTTTTCCTAATGACCGGGATATATGGAGAGGTATGACAATACGAAATTATATGACAGATTTAAAATAAAAGTCAGGTGAGCGATATAGGGCCATTCTAGCCCTTTTGTCCTCTTTTGTTTCAATGTTTCCCCCATGATCTTCTGTCGAGGACACAGATATCGAGTCAACTGTTGAAGAGAGCGCTTTTAGCGTTGGTTCTTTAATTATGGACCAAGCAAGCATTTTATTCTTTCCCAAAAGATGACCTCGTTTTGACGTCCCTAACAGATGGGGTTTTGGAACACAATGAAGCAAAACAAGAACATGCTTATAAACAGCGTTTATTTTTTGTTAAAATGAAATTTGTTGTATTGCAACAATATTATGTAATATAATGCAATTAAAATTTTGAATTGCTTTTTCCTTTCAATATTTTGTAGGCATATCCATTTCATCATCTGTAGCAGCTTTCAAAGATGGACAGTGTATATTACTGCTGTTTGTTAAAGGGTTAACTGACCTTTTGACAATCATTTGAAAGCGAAAGTACTTTTTACTTAATTGGAATAATTGGCTTCGCCACTTGACCCTTTTTGTACTTATCCCTTTCCCAAACGAAACCTAATATTGACGTCCCTAGTAGAAATTGTTTGGGAAAACATAGAGACAAAAGGAGAAAATGTTGATAACCAATTTTTTTCTCCTTTGCGTTAATATTTCTGCACTATATTGTACACGAATCCTTTCTTTAGCATAATCTTTTTTGTCGTCTACGACAGCATCCGAATTGGAGCCATCCAATTTTTTTTACCGTTTGTGGAAAGGGTTATTACCATAAGTGAACAGAATAATAGATTTGATTAATTGGGGTTTTACGCCGTTTTCAACTAATATGGTCATATTGTGGCAGCTGGAGCACCTAACCGTGGTTTCCAGGTATTTCTCTTACCAGTACCACTACAATATCCAAACCGAGCATCCAGCTGCTCCCTGACATAAATGATTCACAACCATTGGTGAGAGACAAATGACTTTTGTCTAATGTCAGAATGGATACTGGCCGAGCCGGGGTTCGAACCCGCTATTCCTCAGAATTACTTGTAGAATTCCAATCAGAGCAAAAAAAGAAGATTAAAAGGGATGAATATTCTCTTTCTTTGTTATTTCAATTCAAAGCCCTATACTGTGGGTACTCATTTGAATCGTTTGGCGAGACAATTCTAATGAGTACACACAACTTAGGGTTTGATGAACATTAAAGCTGGGTTCACAATGACGAATTTTTCTTACGAATCCTTACGAATTGGACATTCGTAACCCTTTCGTGAACATTCGTAAAGAATTCGCTGGCATTCGTAAATAACTCGTAAGTATAAATGCTTTCTTTCTCAATGACAGCTGCTAAATGGTAATATAGAGATAATATCTTATTGTTTACAACCAAAAATTTAACAAACATAGTAAAGAAAACGTGTATACTCATAGATTTCGTTTTGAGTGGAAACACGAAAACCGTCCGTTAAATTCTCTAAAATCGCAACGATTCGAGTGCTTTTCGATAATATGATTACGAATACCCAATTCGTAAGGAATCTTAAGAAAATTCGTCAGAGTGAACCCACCTTAACGGCAATTTTGAAAAGTTATTACTCCCTCTTATCTGGTGCTCTGGTTCCGATCTACTCTCTCTCTCTCTGAAGTCCACGAGATAAACAGTTAACACGCGTTATATCGACATCGGATTAGTTGAATTTCTGTGTAAGTCGAAGTGAAGTCTGGTTGCGTCCTCATGAATGGAAATCATATAATTATGCTGAACCTCAGAAATAGCGCACCACTGACATTTTTCAATATAATTTTTTTATTAAGAAACTTTTTCTTCACACTGTTAATCACAACCCGAAATGATGTCAGTTTATTCGTTGCTGGTCAAAAAATTGATTCACTTCTTTAAAGCGATCAAGCGTGACGAGGGTGCAAACGTGACTACCCTCTGAAGGGAAAGTCACAAAATCAGTACTACAGTAGCACGATTATGTTGGTCAATGGAAAGTCTTGCCATTGTTTAAAGCATCGAAACTTTCCGACCGATTTTTTGGGTGTTTTCCTTCTGTCACGTACTGCATTTACCCTTTGAACCGATAAGCTGGTTTGTGCACGGAGTAAATACTGCGGCACGTGCAGAAACCATGTTTACCAAGTTTGGGCTGCTATCGTCACGGATGAATGAGTTTCGGACTTAACAGTGTGTTGTGTGCATACCTAGTTTCCAGTGGAAACCGAATAATACTATGTCTACAAAATGAATGATTTTTTGACAAAATATAAAACAACAAAAAGTGGTGCGTTATTTCTGAGGTTCAGTATACGTGTATATAAATCTAGATATTTTCAAATAAACATAGACAAATTGAAATATAGTATGAAAAAGAGACACATTTTCCCCTCTTTTTCTACTTTTCAGTCAGCATTTTACTTGGTGAGCATTAAAAACAGTTCAATATCATTTCAATCTATTTAATAGATCAAAATCGGATGAATCGAACTGCAATTTTGTCCAAATTGGTCATGTATTATTACATTTATTGAAATATATCGCAAATATCCTGACACGTGATTCCCCGACATGGATATAATAAGCTGATATTTGAACCATTGAGGATCCAGATCCGATGCGTGTACACTTTTGAGTCGATATGCGGAAAATGGGGTAAATAATGATCAACAAAAACGTTATACTTTCTTTTGCCTGTCAGTATATTCAACTTCAAGGTCGGACACTTTAATTCGACCATTATGTGATGATAACTACATATCTAACTGAAACAGTAGACTACTGTATTAACGGACTTCTCAACTTTATTGCAATAAAATACTAGGTAAGCAGTACCATTTTATTTATTTATTTATCGATTTATTCATTCATTTATTCATTCATTCAATACATTTATTTATATATTATTCAATTAATTAGTTAATTAGAATTGATTAATTAATTAATTTTTATCTATTATGTAATTAAATGATTATCAATTAATTAATCAATATATTTATTTTTTTTTAAATATATCAAGAAAAAAGATTCACGACGAAGGCGGCAATTGTGATGATAAAATTAAACAAATTAATGTATACAGCAGTTCAGGTGTATGGAAGTTGTCATTGCTATCTCAACTTTAACACATTACCAGACGACAAAATTTCGGACTGTTCCAATTTGAAAAGTGTTGCAGACGACATGTTCAAGTTGACGAAATTTTTTTAAAAAAATCCAATTTGGGTTAGAAACCATAGTAGAAAATGTAGAAATTGCTTGTCACAAGCAAGTTCTTCATTTTCCACAATGGTTTCTAAAGCCATTTCTTGTGAAGTAGTCAAAAGGCGTCACTGTGCAGTAATTGGTTAAAAGGCTTCTCTTTTGCTTTTCAGCAACAATTTAAAACGAAAACTGACAGCATTTATACGCATTAGTATAACCAATCTTGGTATCAAGACATACTTTAAAACAATGAAATTGGAATGTGATGTCTCCTTATGAAAACAAATGAGACAAATGGCAACTTAAGGTAGAAGACCCATAATAAAAAAACACTTTGTAGCCATACGAAATGCATCAAATTACACACACTTGTAAATGCACTTCACATAAGTTGATTCACCGTGCCGGATTTCAAGATTATGCTTCAAGAAGAAAATAATTTACGAATATCATTTTACTCTATATTCATATGCAAGGGAGGTAATTTTGAACATTGCTGTCAAATATTTTCATAAGTATGCATGAATTCAAAATTCAAAATCGTACAAAATGCTTATGTTTATAAATTTGTAATGGAAATGTAACACAATTTAGAAATTACTGGCATTTTTCAAATTTTGCCCCTGGCTCTTTGGTGCTCATTATGGGTCTTCTACCTTAAGCGACTCCAAATGAGATATCTCTTATGGTCTTTAACCCTTTTCCAAAAGAAAACAGAAAAAGACTGATCTGAATGGAAGATTACTTTTGTTTACTTAAGTGGTTGCCAATAGATTCTTAAATGATTTGTATTTAGAATAGCACAGGGATAAGGGAGAAAAGACGGTTATCAGATTTTTTTCTTTTCGTTTTGTTTCACATACCATGTATGGAAGGGATATCATAACCGGGTCCCGGTTTCTTGAAAAAAAAGTACGTTCTCAGACTCAAATCTGAGTACCATACTCAAATTCCACGAAATCCACGTGAACTTCAATCGAATAGCCTTAAACGTTGGAGAATATTCCATCGAAGTCGAGCATGTACTCATGAGTATGTACTTAACTTTTTTCGAGAAACCAGGGCCGGAGTCTTGTGTGAGAAAGGCTCTAAATATAGCGACGGTTTCAAAATACACAGTCATCGCGTAACTTCTACTTTTCGCTGCTTTTCAACGAAAACCTCATAACTGCAGCTTAAAATAAGCTGCAGTTACGAGCCTTTCGTTGAAAAGCGACGTTTTGCAACTTGTTTGTCATTTCAGCAGCCATGTTGATGAGCATTGTGAAGGTTGTTCTCTGGGCGGTTGTCCTGCATTTTGCTATTGAATACAGGTAATTCATACATCGTGGCTTTTCAACGAAAACCTCACAATTGCAGCTTAAAATAAGCCGCAGTTACGAGGTTTTTGTTCAAAAGGCATTCACATACTATTCAGAGAGATTTAACAAGAATGAAATGAAATTTTGTTTATGATTGCTCAATTCTTGTATCCAGACTGCATAAATTATCACTGTGTAAAGGCGTACAGTCGCGTGTATCGGAAGTTGCATCTAACTGTACGCAAAATATCACTAGTGCTGATAAACAAGTTAATAATTTGACTTTTTAAAAGTATATAAGTAAAAATCGGAACAATCTTTTTTTATGCGATTTTCAACGTTGTGGGGTAGACTAAATGTACTTTCATTTCAGCAGTGACGATTTCTCGATCGGTGTCTATTTTGTTTATAAAATTGGATTTTACCTGTCAAATCACTGGTTTGTGCTGTTTTTCATCGTGCTAACTCGTGCAATTTTGACTGCAATCGCGTGATCTACACAATAATATACGCTTAAACTTGTACCTGGTAATAGCTAAACCTCTCTGCTATTGTGTCCGTCGGTTGTATGCACGTATGCACATTGTTTCACAAAGATATTGGCTTTTGAATAAGACTGATGTATTTCTTCCGATTGTACGCCTAGTGCAAACTGTACAGCATCATTAGTGCAGTTTGAGGAACATGTATCTGTACGCCTAGTGCCGTTATGCCATTCCGTATATGTTGTAATCGATTGAAAAAGTGGAATCAATTTTCGTTTGAAAAGCTTTGAGATGACATTTGATCAACCATTCATTGCTTTATTCAAAGATAGAACATTTGCAATGCGTGTTTATTCCAAATTACTACATGTGATTACATTAAAACGATCTGGTCTCAAACAAGTCGACAGCAAATGTGACCACGAATTGGCTAGAAAACAGTTGTCCAAACACGCGTAAAAGCGACAGACGTAGGCGTAGACGCAGTAGATGTACTGTAGATGAGTTTATATAGTAAATATTAGCGACAAATCAGAGAAGTAGTTGGAAGTGATTTAGCACCCCGTTTAATACTACTGCAGTTACTATGCGTTGGTTTATACAAAGCCATGTGTTCCATGCAATTCTCTCAACAGCACAAAAACAACATCCTAAACTTAATGTACCACCATTTAACCTAGTCGATTCGCCCTATGGCGAGACAATCATTCTAGTCAAAATGACGAAAGGATATTGATAGAGTCGGGATTCAAACCCCTTGAATCAAGATCCTTCAATGATTTATTGGCGACAGAAGGTAGCTACCCAGGTCGTATGTTAAAAAAAGTGTAGATAATTTTCATATTTTATTGCCCATTTGAGTCTGGATTTTAACGCTCAAGAACAAAAGTTTGAAATCCCGATGCTATGGTATATGTACGCCATCGAAAGTATTCGTCTATTGGTATTATCTCGGTCTGTCCATAAGGCGTAAGGTCACCCAGAGTAGTCATTCCGGTTTGTGGGGTGCTAAAATAGTTCTTGACTCCTTTTCTGGTGATATATTGCTCTCTTCGTGAATGATTTTAGCTACGGTTTGCATTGTGCTTTTGGATGACATGTTTTCTCATTTTTGAGCCAGAATTCATCCTTCTTTTCAGGACTATTGTGTGTTTTGGTACAGGGAGACACGTGGCCCCCATTTCGGGTGTGTCCATTTTGGCGCGGAAAAATACACTTTACGCATGTTTGAACGAAAATTGTGAAAAAACGAATTACATGAGGTTTTTTTTTTGTGAAAAAATAAACAAGGCAATGATGCATCTATGCCATTTTACGTGCAGTTTTGCTCATTGGAATGTTGGAAAAAGGTGTAAAAATGTGTTGTAAGGGGGATTTTACATATAGAGTTATATAGGAGCCAATCTGAGTGACCTGTCACCATACGTCCTTACAAAGTTCATTTACACACCTACATTTATGGACGTTTTTTTAAAACAGAACGTTCCTAGTTACTTTACGATACGTGGCAGGTTTTGCCAAATCACACTCCATTTTCTCCTACATTTATTAAAGAGACATCATTTTCATTTTTTTCTAATATATACATGTATTTTGATGCCAAGATTGCTTATTCTTAATCATTTAAATGATATCAGACCTTTTAAGTTGTTGCTGATAAGCCCAAAAACTCTTTGAAAACTGAGATTAAAATGGCATATTCCAAAGGCCCATAGAAAGCAATTTTATATGGGCGGGCTGAAGCCCAGTGTCTGAAGATGGTGGGGGGGGGCTAATTTGGATTTTCCCCATATTTTCACCGTGAAAAGGGAAAATTCAGCACTTTTGGCCCACTCAGGGGGTTAGCCCCCCGTTCTTACGGGCCTGTTCCATTAACAAATGTTCTGTGATTTTAAGATCCTGGTAAACAGCGCAATACATACTTTCGTACATTTCGTGAGAAGATATCTACGGGGTGTCTCTTTAACGGCTTTTGATGGGAAAATCACAGGACTGGAAAGTCAGAGATTCCAATGAAAATAAATGACTCAAGAGACCAATGATATCTGGAAATAATTGATTTTAATCAGTAACAAGCAGGGCTGTGGTAACACTTCAACGGTCATTTTGGACTTCAAGTTTTGTCCTGCTCAAGAGAAATATCCTTGTCGAACTCATCGAGTAGCGAACTCGACTAAGATTTGGAAATTACAGCATAGATATCCTTTGCGTAAGTGGTAAGTCGTAAGTGCCGGTTACATGTATCAGTATAATCATAACACTCATATTCACGAAAGCAAACTTTTTTGTTCAACTTTATATACTTAGCAAAAGTTCTAACGCGTCACTTTTTAAAATTACATAACTTCTTCATTGTCAAAGATCTAGATTCAGAAATTGGCATTTGTTTATCAGATGTTTCTGTACACATCCATAAAACTATTGTAAGTTTTCTCTCTTATGTGACCGCGTCATACAAATCATTTTTTGAAAGAATTTATTTTGAAAGCTGGTTGATTGTGTTATTGAAGTTTGAAAAAACAACGCAGCTCGCATAGACGCATCTTTTTTAATGCAAGACAATCTGTCAAGGTCATGGTCACAAACTCAAATGTAACGGTCTCAAATGGAAGATCTTGGTGGCATCTATTGTATATGTGTAAAATACATTTATCAAGATTACATCTTAGACAGCTCGTAAGATATAAACAGTTTTTAAAAGTTTCTGTCTACGTAACCGACGTTGCCGTCGCCTCCAACACTGACAACCAACGACGCTAGTGATGTAACATTGCCTCCACATGCATGAAGTATGAGGTCTCATAAGCGTAAGAGCGGTCGATTTGTTTAAGGAACATAACTTTTCTACACAGGAACGCTTTCAGCCAATATAAATGCTTTACAAATTATGTGTGAATATCCCATTTTAACCAAATTTCAACCTCTTGGAATTTTTTAAAAAAAGGGGTATCCTTATTGAAAGTTCAATCTTTTAGAACAGACTGTCGCATTTACTTTGGAATTTCACAGGATTCTGTTCAAATGGTGGTAGTCGGCATCTGCAAAGTTTGAACCTATTCTGTAGATTCGTTGAAAAAAATACTAACAGTACTAATACTCTACAAGATTTGAGTGATGCGTTGGCAGTTTTGTGAGTATATTATAACTCTCATATTCACGAAAGTAAACTTGAACAGCGTGCCACAATGACATTTAAAGATAGAGATAAATACGTCATTTACCGCGGTAACAACAAGAAAGCAAGAACGACAAACTATATTAGTCAACACTAACACGAAAGTATGTGATACAGCCGCACTCACAAGCTATGCGTACTATCACACACACAAACAACCATGTGCAAACACGCACGCACATACACACAATTGTACGCATGCAAAAGTACATTGAAAATCGCACAAGGAGGAATCAAGGTTTATAGTAGCATCGCATGATAAGCCTTTACTGTATGTAGTTGTCCGTAATTATTGTTTACCAAGGCAAATTAATCTACGTTCATTTAGGAATAGGAATGAACTTTGTTCTAAAATGAGACTGCTTACGTGACTATATTGATAAATTATCGATGTAGTTAAAACACCTCGTAACTACAACTTAAATCACGCTGTAGTTACGAGGTTTTAGAATTATACCGACGAAATTCTATTGTATATCCGAAATTACGTTACGGGTTACTTGATAAAATCGTTCCCTATTGGTGTTCCTTTATTTAAATGTAGTTTGGCTATGTCCACAAGACCAGTTACTTTGTAATCTGTATAGATATTCATTGTGGACAGACAAGTAAATTCGACCGCTATACTCGTGCAGCATAAAGGAGTTTTGCGTATGTTTGAAGTGAGCGTAACCCTTTAAATGATCTAATGAACTAATCAAGTGCACCCTGATGCATTGTGTATGTGTAGCCAAAGTAGTAATTGACATTTTCTGAACAGAGATTTTGCCACAACAGGTCATGTAAAATCGCCATTAGGCGTACAGAACACAATTTGTCATTTAGCACTAGGCGTACAGTCGGAAAAAATACACCAGTCTCATTCAAAAGCCGATATCTTTGTGTAACATACCATATTTGTGTAAACAACTGTTGCAAATCATAGCAGATAGGTTTAGCTACTAGATGATGCAAATCTAGGCTTTCAATATTGTGTAGATCGCGAGATTTTAGCCCATATTGTGCCAGTAAGCAGGACGAAAAACAGCAAAAAACAGTGATTTGACATTTTGATACGAATTTACACACAAAATCCGTTGGCATACTAGAAATCGTAACTACTTTAGGTAATGCCTATCTAATTCTCTCTTCAAATTTGAAAACCCCGTCAAGAAAGATTGTTCCGATTTTTACTTATTTGCTTTTAAAAATCCAAACCATCAGCTTGTTTACCACCACTAGTGATATTTTGCGTACAGTAAGATGCAACTTCCGATACACGCGACTGTACGCTTTTACACAGTGATTATGGTCGCTTTTCAACGAAGACCACGCATTTGCAGCTTAAAACAAGCTGCAGTTATGAAGTTTACCAATGTTTGTCCGAAATTACGTTACGGTTAAATGTTAAATGCTATAAGGGCCCTTATTCCAAATCCTAGCTTAATTTTTGTTAAAAAAAGATCTACGATTATTTATTAAGACATTTTTTTTTTCTCCATTTTTTACTCAGACTGTGGACAGATTGGGATAAGAAGCTTCCCTTTAAGAACCGACCAGGGCCTTGCAAGACAGTTTTACCAGGTAAAAACGACCACTTTTCTACAAGAAATTTCGAAATTTTCTGGCATTGCAGACGACCAAACAAGTGTCAAACGACTGAAGTTTCCATCACCAGTATAACACATATAATCCATTATAAAACATGCCAACGTTCTCGTACATACACAAAGCATGCTACCTTTCTTATGCATATACGTTAAGAAACACGTAAAGACAGTCATTTCAACTTTCCGGCGCATAAACGTTATTAAAGATGCATTCTCATCCATGTTTAGGGGTGATTGTCTTTAAAAATAGTTATACATAATTCAAATATTTCTCTTTAATTTTCTGCGTGCCGAATTATGGCTTAATTTGACAAATAGCGGCTTAGATTAAAGCTGAAGGGTAACAGATGGTCTAATTGCAAAAAATGAATTTTTTTGAAAAAATATGCAAACTTTTGTGTTGGGCACCTCAGAATGGTTAATAATATGCGATTCAGACAGAGATTGAGCCCAAATTATAAGAGAGATAGCCGAATTTAGGGAGAATCCAAACCCAAATTCAACTCCGTTACAGATGCGGTTGAATTTATTTTTTAACTGTCACGCATGCGCATACAGCGTGGACCAAGATTCAAACGAGATTCATACTTGAATTTCAATATGACGTCATCATGTATGTTGTGACGTCATTTAAGAAAGTCGCATGTCCTACTGTTTTTGACCTACTTTCGACATCGCTTCATGAATTTGGTATCAAATTGCGAAAAAAAGAGTCGTTGCTTAAATAGTTTGTCGTAATCATTTAATCAGGTCATATAAAGCTTTAAAGGTGTATATTTCGTTTGGGGTTTTTTTTACAAATTTTGTGTCCAAATCTGGGAATTAGCAGCTTTAAAACCTAGATGGAATCGGATTGTAAATATTTGTGAGCGAGGTTAAAGTGACATTTCACAATTATCTTTACATGAATTTTACTTTTATCCTATCTGAAAGAACATGCTTTCTTATGAAAATTCTGAAAATTTCAAGCCAAAATATTGAACCGTTTGCAAGAAATATATATTTTTGTGCTAAATTTAAACAAATTGTTGTGGACAACAATTCAGATTTATATTCATTTCTGTCTCAACTTTGAAGGCGTATATTTCGCATATGAATAACTACTTCAAAAAACTGATAGCATTTCAACACATTAGAATAAACAATCTTTGCATCAAGACATACTTTTGAAAAATGAAGTAAATGTGAAATGTCACTTTAAATATTTGATCTTATCTGTAGATGGTTACATTTTTATCGACTTATGTGATTTGCAGTATTTATCTTATTTCATGTGACCTGATGTCTACAAACGGTCCAACATAATGCTAAAAGCCAACTTTTGTGGTCAATTTTTCACAGATGTGGGGATAATATTGGATCTTTAAAACTTAAAGATAGAACATTGAATCTTCGGCTATATTTTTCCAGATGAAACATAATTATCTGACTTTCTTGTCGGTGATTGCATAATCGTAATTTGTTTTAAAATTAGATCTACTTCATTACAGATGGCGGATCTGAAGATGTGACGTATATAGGATACAACATCGTCCTGTTTTCTGCCGTAAGTAACATGTTTCACATAATTATGACGTATTTCCGTCCGTGTATTGTGACGTAAAATTAATGACATCATTGCAGATGGCCGAACTGAGAATGTGACGTATATAGGTGACAACATCGTCCTGTTTCTGCCATAAGTAACATTATATAACTGCAGGTAGCATATAATTATTACGTATTATAGAAGGTGTATTATGACGTAACAATGATATCATTACAGATGGCTGATCTAAGGATATGACGTATTTAGGATAAACATCGTCCTGTTTTCTGCCGTAAGTAAGACAAACACAGGTAAAATATAGTTATGACATAAAATAGCAGGTGTGTTGTGACGTAATTAACGACATCATTACAAATGTAGGATCAGAGGATTTGACGTACATTGGATACAACAATAAATACATCGTCTTGTTTTCTGCCATAAGTAACATAACGATGCTTTTCAACGAAAATCTCGTAACTGTAGCTTGTTTTAAGCTACAGTTACGAGGTTTTCGTTGGAAATCGACGAAATCGGTATGTAACATATAGCTATGATAAATTCAAAAAGTCTGTGAATTGTGACGTAATAATGACATCATTACAGAATGCGGATCTGTATATAGGAGACAACATCGTCCTGTTTCCTGTCGTAAGTAATACGGTTAAAAGCAACATATAACTATGGTGTACAAAATGGATTAAAAATCTATTTTAAGAATACATTTATAAGTGCGAATGACGATAAACTTACACCCTAAATACGAGTGCATATGTATATTTTGTATATTTTAATTAGTAAACGTATTCCATCCATCATCCGATACAAAACGCTTCGTAAAATGTCGTCTGTTAACTCGTGGTTGTGAATAACCACGAAGATTGACTAGTTTATAAAGATTTCCAAAATCGTCGTAACCTCGTCAATTTCCGTTCCCAAAGATTACAGTAAAGTTACACGAAATGTTTGGCACGTAATAATGGGTTAAATACCTTAAATTGGTTTTACAAATAGAATTCGGGCATTGCTAGGCGCATTTCCTGTTCGTTGGGTAATAAAAAGGTGCCAACTCCGCCCCTAGATATGCCTATCTAACTAGATTGGTATGGGCAGTTCATTTTCTATACCGAAACAAATTAGCTGATGACGGGTAATTTACGGTTCCTTCGTACCAAACAAGCTAGAATATGAACTTTGTGTACTTATAACCTTGGACAGTACAAGTTCTAATATTCTAGCTTTTCAACAAAAACCTCGTAACTGCAGCTTAGAACAAGCTGCAGTTACGAGGCTTTTGTTGAAAAGCGACGATATGGGCTTCTTGCAAAACAACGATGTAGTTTCCTTTAGCCTTATTGCAAAATCTCTGGACTAAGTACATAGTGGACGTCTAATTGCTTGACGGATAATGGAGCTGAATCCGGATACCTCAGTCGGTAATGTCGGAGTCTGTCAATCCAGGGTCGTGAGTTCGAACCCCGACTCGACCAGTCTCCATTCTGACATTTGACAAAACTCATTTTTATCTCATCTATGTGAGAGAGCAGCTTGAGACTCGGTTTGGATATTGTGGTAGTACTGGTGAGGGAAATACCATGAATCCACAGTTAGATGCACAAGCCTCAGCTACTTTACCATGGCAGTTGAAAACGTCGTGAAAACCCCAATAAATTAAATCGAAATCAATTGACATATCACTGTTAGGTGTACCACTACTTTTTAGACAAGGGCATAATTATTGCGGGTTTGTTTGGTTTTTTGGTTTATTTGTTTGCTTGTTTGTTTGTTTGTTTTTGGGGGGGGTTTTCTCTTTCGAAAAAACGTAACTGAAGCTTAAACAAGAAGTCACGAGTGTTTTCTTTTCAGGAAAACCGACAATATGAAGTTCTGTATATAAGAGCACTCCCTACCTATTTACCATTACAAAATTACTTACACAAGTATTTTGTAGTCTCATCTAATGTCGACGTTTGTGTTATTGTAGCTTAATCCTCTGACTTGTAAATGTTCAGAATTCCAACAATAGTAAAAATGGCATACCGTGATGATCCGACAATGTTTCAGCAATGTGGACAGAATCGACTGTTTTTGAAGCTCCAAGAAGCTTTATTTTCTTGTGACCATCATTTCGACGCTTTTCAATAAAACCTGGTAACTGCAGCTACGAGGTTTTTGTTGAAAAGCGACGATTAAAAGATGGGCATGTACTTGAATGTGCTACGTGCATTTCGCGGGTATGCAGATGATAAGAAGAAAGTGCACTTTTACGGCAAAAAACTACTAATGTTACACTTTCCCAAACAGCAAAAATTCCGACTTGTAACTTGAAAACCGCTGTATACGACGAAAATAAATGTTGATCAACACACAGTCTGGTCAACATCCATGCTGTTTCTTTATGCTTCTCCATTTCATTTGACAACATTGAGTTGATCAATTTCGGGTACTTGCGAGCGTCGTGTCAACTCTGACACGTTTCCTCCACGCTACATGCGCGCGAATTTTGATGTCCTCTGCGCATGCTTGAATAGGGACCTTATGTGAAGTCTACGAACCGTATTTCATCCAAATGTACCAGACCCAGCAGAGGTCAACAGCATGTCATATTTGTAGAAGACGAGCATCATTTCCATGTGGATTGCAATTCATTTGGGAAATGAACATATTGTAAGATACAGAAAACATTCTAAATTCAGAACAATATGCCTACCTAAGAGTGAAAATACGTTGACCCTAGTCAGTATGCGCAGTCGGCGCAGACTGACTAGGGTCGATATTTTCACACTTCCCATAAGGTACCTTTTAGCGTGACGTGTCACATTTGTATTTCTAGGGTTATGGTGCACCAACAGGCCGTATCAACGCCCTCAACCTTACGGACGACACGGTGTTTGAGATGACCATTATAGATGCACCAAACGTTGAGGATTTTATGCTGAAACCGCACGGAATTAATGTGTGGACGGACCCTAAAACAGGTGGGACACCTCATTACATAATACCAACTTCTTAAGGGGGAATGCTCCAGTTTCCTAATTTCTTTCCCAATAATAGAATTTATTCATATTTTGTATGTTGAAATTATATGTTATTACCAATTAAAAAATAAAATAAAAATGGATGGTCAGCGACCTTGTTTGAATTTTATAGGCATTCGTATCACATACCCCTACATCGAAAAATGCACAATTTCTTGCACCTGTCCAAGGTCACTAAAACGCTAATAAAATGCTGTATATGCATCGTTTAGTCCCGAAAACGGATTAAAAGTAACGTCTTACATTTAATAAGAACAGAAGACCCAAATGATCTGCGATTATAAACGCGTAAATGTATAAATAAGCATGCTCACTTGTTCGGTTGGATCAACGAAGCTGGGGTGTTTTATGTCAAAATTTGCATATTTTTGGAAATATTTCCAAGTTCTACATAATAGAATTTGATAAAACTCCCTCTTTGTATTAAGCGACAGGTCCTGATAATAATTCAAAAAGAAAATGTATAGGTCAGCGCACTTATTAGTGAATTACAGCGATTTGTATCAGCTACACATGAATAAAATGACGCAAAACAGTGGTAACTGCATACACACTTACGACTGTCTTGCACTAAATAATCGATTTCCATCTCGAGGAAGTCAGTTTCGCATAAGAAATACATTTTTACTGTCAAAAATGGTAAATTTTAATGATGTGTTATATTATTGCAAATATGGTAGCGAAACACATTGGTGCGAAACAATTAATTTTCTACAGTAATTACCGAGTGTTCCGAAAAACTGGAGCATTCCCCCTTAAGTCAATGATTCTATCTCCACTTTGTTCCTTACGATAGGAACAAAGTGGAGGTAGTATCCTTGTCTTGCGAAGATGTACATATATTATACAAGTACCCAAATTGTAAGGTTGAAAAATTGGAATCAAAGTCTATATCTAAGAACTGAACAATATGATACCAACTTTACTAATTGATCCGCGATCATCGAGATGCAAGTCGGTTATTTATTGTAAAAAAAACTTTTTGTGGAGCCACAATACGCTCTGGACATTGCAGTCAATGTGATTTCAATACGGTGTTGGACACTGGACAAGAACCGGTAAGGAGTAATCTTCAATGATCATTCCTTCTGACTAATAAAATACACGCTTTCAAAATTCTGAAAGCGATCAGAACGGTTTTCCGTAAACGATGCCACACGGACATTACATTTCAGTGTGGTACCATGTATTTGCACTTGCTTGTCATGAAAATTAAATGATTTAATTAGTTTGAGTAAAAAAATGATATTGGTTGTCTCGGGGTCATGAATATGGTCGCTAATTGGTGCCTGTCAGATGTTACTGTAAGTTAGCACCAGATTTTAATTAGATTGCATTGCTATTTAATTTGTGTCATACACGACATTTTTACTCCATTCGGAGGGTTGGGACTTCTTCTTTCTTGTTTTCCAAAGACTACGAGGCACGAACATAATAAATTTCGAGGACTCAGTGCAAAACTATTGTAACTACATATTTTTCAGAAATTCACTTTTTTGCGTTTTCTTAATGCTTAGTAAGGAATACATCATGTTTTCTAATATTAGGATTCATCTCTGTATACTTAAAAAGATATTTAGAATTTTAAAAATAAAAACATTTTTCCTCTTCAACTTTGAGAAAGTCAATAAGTTTTTTCCCTCTCATGTAAAATTTTACAAACTGTAGTTACAATAGTTTTGCACCAAGCCCTCGAATTATTTTCAATTGTCGGATTTATTACGCCATTTTAACGTTGTAGGTCAGATGACGTTGTTCGTAGTGACCCATCCGGACAAGGGAGATAGGATCGAGGTCTTTGATATTGTCCCACCTCTAACATTAAAGCACAGGAAAAGCATAACAGATCCCAAATTTGGCTTGTAAGTAAAGCTAGAATTATATCAAGCCAACGTTTTAATCCCAATTCTTAATCATTTCATAGGAATATTTATAATCATTAAGACAAATGTCGACTTTAATTGAGACTATAGCTTGAGCAATTGAAGCTATGGCCCCAAACAAACACCACTAGTACGTGCTATTTGACGTCATCACCGCAAAAGTGTAGTGGTCGGCCAATGTAAATATTGAACTGCTAGTACCAATTAGAGAAAGCATTCCTTTAAACAGCGTTGTGTCCATAGTATAATAGTATAAAAAGCTTGTTATCGTAATTGGGCGAATATCTCTTGACCCTCTCCCAAAACAATACATAATTTGGACGTCATCTTTTTGCCTCAACATTGTCTGTGATTTATTGCAGACTTATGCAATCTTTATCAACATCAACTTTGTCGTCTGCAACAGCTTTCAAATTGGACCACCCTAACTCTTTCTCATTCGGGAGAGGGTTGATGCAAATAAAAAGTTTGTGTATGGTTGTCACATATTACTTAGATGCTGTATAGTAGATTCTATGCGAAATCAACATTCAAATGCGCGCATCGCATTGAATGTTTATATCGCGTAGAATCTACTATACAGACTCTACCTGACTTAGTGTTCGATAGCGGTTCATTGGAGACAGGGGCGTGGCTATGTATAGACGTCACTTAAACTAGACGACAGTCTCGTTTATGTGGATAATAGCGACGAAATTTTAAAATATACTACCATTTCACTGGTTCAAAAAGTAGGTCAACACTAAAGTTTTATCTGCACTATTTTCTTCCAGCATGAATGACCTCGTAGCCATAGATTCTGAGAGGTTTTACATAACGCAGATGTTCCGATACACAGACGTGAATAAATATGCCGTCGAGTTCTTTCTTCGACTCAAGTTGGGCAACGTCATGTTCTATGACGGTAAGAAAGCCAGGGAGGTAGTTAGTGGCCTGTTTATGGCGAACGGTATCAACATTTCTCCGGATAAACAGTGAGTAAACTTATTCTTTAATGATAACACAATTAGGCAATAGATTGGTTTTATGACGGTAAGAAATCAAGGCAGTTGGTTATTCACCTGTTTATGGCGAATGGTATCAACATACATATATCTCTTGATGAACAGCGAGTCAGAGTGTAGTGGATTCATTATTAAACGAGAATGATTACAAAGTCACTGGTGGTGAACTCGGCCAAAGCGTGGGACGGTTTTTCGCGATCATAGTATTCCGTCGGTGTTGTTATAAAATATCGTACGGCTTCGATAAAGCTGTAGTTACGAGATTTTATAACAACACAGACGGTTTGTCAATACATATCGGTAAATCCGGTGTATTTTTAGAACAAATTCATTGTTATTAAAAAAAACTATCCAATCAGATCTTAAAACTCACATTGAAACGCAAAATATCTGTACCTTGTTGTAGCGAAAAACGTCCCTCGCGTTGGCTGTGTTCACCACCAGTGAAACTTTGAACGTATAATACCCATTTATGATTACACAGTTTAAGCAATACCATACTTTTAGTATTTCAATGTTTAGTATATCTTTTACAAGAGTATATGGCAGTGATTTAGTTTTATTCTATAGTAGTCGAACGGACGAACCTATGAACGAAACATAGAAGAGAAGTGGATTTGTTGTTGCTGAAAGGCATTGCAGTTTTTTAATCTAGAAAATACATTTAAACCATGTCAAATTGTATTGGCTAGTCTGAGTTACAGTCGGACATATTTTTTCGGACAATGCGATATTTTCAATTTATATTAGTTCCAAGTAAAGGGACATTTCGTTTCTTTAACTTGTGTTTTATATCTTTTAAACAGGGTTGTTTATGTGGCTGAATTTGGATTCAAGAAGTTACTGGGCTACAGGAGAGACAACACCAACAACCTTGCTAAAATCTGGGTAAGGTCGTCCTTAAGATCTGATGGAATTCACGCGGCGTCGGAATCATTCGGGTTACGTCCTAAACATTCGGCGGTGGAAGGTTCCACCGTCGAAGGTTAACGAAGGGGTCATAAAAGATTAGGAATAGAATAGAATATATTTTATTGCTCAGTTATACCCTTTAGGGGTTAAAGGCAAAATATAACAAAACAAAAAAAAATAAACGCATAAAATTATATATAAATGCTGAAAGTTATGGATAGGTATAGAATAGGTAAATAACTCCAATTAAGAGATATCGTACGTTCAAAATTAAACGAGAATCGATACAAATATTTTGGTTTATTTTAGGTAGGATAGTTGTATTGAAAATTTATTTATAGAAACAACTTACACACTTCGATAATCACCTTTTCCTTCCCAATTCCCCTATATCTGATTATCGGTATGGCCTCTCATTAATAAAAGATTTTGGATCGTTTATATTATGTGTTTTAATGCCTTATCAAGAATGCATTAGAAAATGAATTATTGACAATAATGATATTTGGCATACATTGTCCTTGTGCTAAAATTCTGAAATATGTGATACGAAGCGATTGTTAACGATGTTGCACGAAAAATTCCATTCCGACGTCACTGGAGCGTTTATGTTGTATTTTCATACATACGAGGAGTAGAAAGCTGTACGTAAAGATGCACCTTGTGTAAACATTGGAAAAACTTTAAGAAACGTGGCTTTGTTGTTATGTTGTATTTCTACATGTATACCGCTGCTTTTCAACAAAATCCTCATACATCGTTAGTGGGGAGTCAAAACCTCGTAACTACAGCTTGAATAAGCTGGAGTTACGAGGTTTTGACTTCCCGTCGACGACATGCAGCTTAACACAAGCTGCAGTAACGAGGTTTTTGTTAGAAAATGATATTTGGTTTTTAGGAGGTTGATACAGACACGGGTTTAGATAATATTGAAGTCGATGGTACAACCGGGGACTTGTGGATCGGCTGCCACCCACTCATGTGGCCAATAGTAGATGCAGTTACATACGGACTACTTAACGCCGCCAGGCCATCGCAGGTGCGTATTGCAGTAGTGAATAGTCATTCTACTATATTGTAGGAGATGGACTTTAACACGGGCGTGGACAATATTGAGGTAGAACCAGACACGGGAAATCTGTGGATCGGCTGCCACCCTGCAATGTGGACCAGAATGGACGTGTATGAGTTATTCCACCCTGTCTCACCCTCACAAGTTGGTATTCTGTGATATCATTTTAGTCCGTTAAACAGCAATATGCTGCATTTCTTTAAATACTAAGCTGCAGTAACGATTTTTTAAGAAAAGCGGCGATAAATGTATCTAACATACCAGTGCATGCAGTGCTTTTATTTTAGAAAAGTTGTAAATGTTATCAACAAAAATGTCCACAGTATTTGTACATAGCGTAGGATACTTTTATTGTCAATTAAATGGTTTAAGTAATTAACAAACATGTTTAAGTTTCAATTAAGTGGGAATATATCTGTTACGTTAATGTTACAAAATTCGTATTCTTGAAAATGTGTTTATTCACATGCATTCTAGTGAACAGGTTGAGCGACTCAGGCCAACATGGTCATTTTGATTTTCATGTCAGCTGTCTGTCCCAGGGTATGTATTACAGTGTTGATAGAGGCTGTATAGTAGATTCTACGCGAAATGCGCGCAGCGCATTGAATGTTTATATCGCGTAGAATCTACTATAAAGACTCTATCTGACTTAGTGTTCGCTAGCGGTTCATTTGAGATTGGGCGTGGCTATGTATAGACGTCACATAAACTAGACGACAGCCTGTTTATGCGAAATAGAGCGGCGAAATTTTCAAATATACTGCAATTTCATTGGTCCTAAAAGTAGGTCGAACACTGATGATTTGTAATATTTCACCATTGTCCACAGGTTCTCCACGTGAAGATGACGGACAACATGGTGGACCGTATCGAGGAAGTTTATTCGGACGACGGAAGTGAAGCCATCGGAACGTCTTCGGCAACTCTCGTAAATGGTCGGCTCGTCATCGGCACAGTGTCGGACCAAATTCTTGTCTGCGATCCCACGTCAGAACTGTTTGAGTAGAAGAAGAATATTGATAAAATCATCTAGCGTTTTACTGACATTTATAGATATATACAATGTATTGTATTATATACGAATTAAAATGAGGTAATGAGAGAGAGAGAATGGGAGACTTACTTTTATTGTCTTATTAGATCTATATCACGGTGTGTAATCACGTGACTCTGCATTTCAGAAAATTATCAGTATTTTTTTCATACTTGACCTATTTGAATTAGGTTTGGAGCAGAGAAGGTAGAAAATATGCCAGAAATATGCAAGACGTAGTAGATTTTTGAAAAGAAATAGCTGATAAAAAATTATTTAAGATCAACCAACATTTTGGTTGATCGTCAATAATTTTTCCATCACACGAGTTTTAAATAAGCACAATCATCTTACACCTGGCGTCTTCCCACTTTCTCTGCTTCTAACCGAATTCAAATCGGTCTCACATTAACAAAATTATTGATTTTTTTAATTGTTGAGCCATGTGATTATACACCGTGTATAGTGCACCAAAATAAACCCGTAGAAACTTTATCTTTGTCGTGAAATCCGTTAGTAGAGCATCCGAGAAAAGCAATGTCGAAGTGAGGTTATTACATATTAAGATTTCACGGGGTTATCCTGTTGCACTATATGCCATTACAGTGACACATTCTAGGAGGAATTCTGATACAATCCATTTTTCTTTCCATGAATCATGATACACATCTTTTTTTAATAGTTCCTTGTCTCAGTGTTTTTTATTTACTCCTTTTTTATAAGGTCGTATTGAGGGTTATAGCAAAGTAAGTAATATACCGGTATATAATATAGCAGCAATAACATGAAATATCTTTTCTCCAAAAGTAACCTATGCATATTCCTTCTTTTCTTTGTCAATTTTTGATCGCCAAAAGCCGGAAATAACTATAAAATGTATATGTCGTGCCAAATTCGAAATCCTGAAAATCCCTGCAGATTTCATTTGCCCAGTTTTGAAACCCAGAGAAATAGCTTATTATCATTTTATAGTAGATTGGGCCATTTTCTGTGCAGAACTCATCTTCAAAATATCAGTTTTCAGCAAGTTATCTCAATTAATACATGCAAAATCATATTAAGCTGTTTATATTTCAATGAATGTTCATTACCGAACAGCAAAAGTTCCGTATCGAACAGAAAATACGAAATATTCTACTTCCAGTTGCTCGAAAGTTGATTCGTACCCTAAGCATTTCGTAACTTATCTTTAATTTACCATTTCGTTTACACCTTCAGCATAACATCAAATTTATAGATGAAATTGCCATAAAAGTCATATCTACACTCGATTCCATTTCTTCATTCATTTATTGAAACTATTTCAGTTCTATACGTTTTCCATTTCGCATCAATACTTATTGTTTCTTTTTTACTACCGGGTAATTCTATATTGTTTTTGATCCCTGATTAGATACATTGCTTTGGGCTTTCTAACCACCGAAATCAAAATGGTCTAAGTTTAAATTTGGCTAAGTAATTGAATATATGAACTTGTGAGATATATAGCGACAATCTCGGCATTTCAAGAAACAATTCTTTGAAAGCAAACAAGATTTATTATGAAGCTTTTCATCTGCTAAATAGATCTGGTCAACCATAGATATACATACTTACAATGTTAATTAATTTGATAAGTTCTAATTTCAAAATGGAGAAAAACATGGAAAAGAATGGCGTGTTTGAAAAAATAAGCTCATATATGTTGATTATATTTATTGGGATTAATCGCTGTTTTCAACTGCGATGGTTATATTGCGGCGGCTGGAGCACCAACCTAACAGAACCAATACACCAGTCCAACAATGTCGGTCAGCACGTGTCACCGATTCAGCTGAACTAATTAATTCCCCCACCATGTCAGAACTTGCGACCGACTCTGCCTGGCCAAGCGACCTGTCCCATCATGCCAGCCAGAACAAGTGACCGACCCCGCTGAACAAACCGATCCGCCGAATCATGCCGGCCAAAACAAGCGACTGAAAAAGCCGAACCAAACAATCCCCCGCCATGCTGGTCAGAACGAGCAGCCAAGCCGGCCGAACCAATCGATCCCCCAAACCAGTCCAGCCAGAAGAAGCGACCAACCAAGCCGAACAAACCAACCCCAACCGTGCAGGCCAGGACAAGCGACCAATCCAGCCAAATCAACGGATTCCCCAACCATGCTGACCAGAATTGAGAAATAAAGAAACTGTCGTGCAGACGCAATCCCAGTTAAAGGGAACAATTGAGGTCTCCTGCCTTTAATATGTACTAGCTGCAAAGAGTCAACATTATATAAATGTCCATCACATTTATTTTCATCCAATACCTATAACTAAAATATTTATTTATAAGTTACGTTCGTAAGAACTCCATTTCTTATGAAAAACATGTGGCAATCAAACTAGGGGGTCCGAAAAACCGATGTCTCTGTGTATAAATTCTAACTTTCAAACCAAAAATGTCAATCATCGTAACAGAACTGTCAAAATCTTGGACAGAAAACATAGAGCTCCAAAACGATGCAAGGACTTATATAAAAGACGTAACCAAATTTTGTAGAACAGCCTCGGGTGGTTGTCTCCAAAATTCAAAAACGTACGGGACACTTTCTTTAAAGGTCAGAAACACTGACATAAATATACATTTGATGCATTAATCTAGGGTAGTGTACATTAGTGTCAATATATATTATCAAAATGAAATCGTATTTTGATATACCTTTGTCAATATTTTAAAAAAAAATCAACATCATTCTTTTAACCTTAATTTTAACCCCGTAACGTACGAGGCAAGAACTAAAGTTACTGTAGTTAATCAAAGTACTGATAGTACTGAAGGTCGGGAAACAGAGGATTCGAAATACAGTATATGGTCAATTTTCTTAAATTTACATTGAATTCTTAAAAGATTCTCAATGTTGTTATCTGATGTTATCATTAAAATTAACCCTTATACTCTAATTCCCGAGTTTACATAAGCAAAAATTTGATATAATTTCTAGAGAAGAAATCATAGTAGACGAAAGGGTAATTGTCAACAATACAGATCTACTCCATTACACGTCCCGCCGCAATATGACCCTATTAGATCTAGTTGAAAACTTCATAAAACCCAAATAAACCAAATCCATTACACGATGTCGTATTTTTTTCCGGTGATGTCGTAAACATTCGGTGATGGAAAGTGTCAATTTTTTAAGTCGTAACGTGTCCGTGTTGAACGGGTAACCGTATGTTAAAAATGTTTACGGCGTTGTCAGAAAAGATCCGACGTCACACGAATCTCATTACGGATTGACTGTTTTAATGAATTGTCTGGGTTAACAGTTTGTAAAACATTATATCATTTTGATATCCATTATAAAAAAGATTTCAGGAAACATGGTGGCAAAACGAATACATTTTGATATCCAACATTTTTTCTTAGTCTCAATCTATCTTTCAACAACTCTTCGGCTAAACTTTACATGAATATTTATCTAAATTATCAACACAAACTTGACATTAGCAACAGTATTCCGATTTTGATGCAGTCCCGTAAGCACAGGTTGGGGCTACGGAAGGGAGGGAGGGGATAAGACCCAAATGTTGGTCAAAATACCGAATTTTCCTCATTTTACATAGAAAATTGAAGAAAAAGCCAATTTAGTCCCTAAATGTTCAGACACAAACCCGGACAGAGTTTTGAGCCCCCTCCCCTTTATCGAATTGCTTCCTACGGGCATGAGAGCATTTTTACATATCACTGTTTAGGAAAGGTTAAACTTTGCAAGATGAAAAATATTAATATTATGACGGGAAAATTTCTGAGCAAAATTCAGAATGAGAAATGAAGTTAAAATTAAAGTGACATTTCGCATTTATTTCATTTTTTGAAAGTATGTCTTATGCAAAGATTGTTTATTCTAATGCATAGAAATGCTATCAGTTTTTGAAGTTGTTATCTATAAGCGAAAATACGCCTTTATAGTTGAGACAAAATAACAAATTCTATATAAATCTTAACTGTTGTCCACAACAATTTGTTTAATTTAAGCACAAAAATATATATTTCTCGTAAACGGTTCAATATTTTGGCTTGAAATTTTCAGAATTTTCATAAGAAAACATGCTCTTTCAGATAGAATAAATGTAAAATTTATGTACAAATAATTGTGAATTGTCACATTAACATGGTTCACAAAAGTGACATGAAAACTGACTAGATCTAGATCATTGCAATATAGTACATTGTAAATAATGGTAAAGGTTAAACCATAAACATTGATCAACAATTCTAATAACATGTGTGTTAAACTCAGAATTTGAAAAAGTAAGCTCGTATTTTCTGCACACAAATCTAGATCTTGTTTTCTTTTTATTTTTGATGTCCTTTTTGCTTTTCGCATTAGCTTTTACTTGGGAATTGTTCTTTCTGTCGTTTGTGAAAGAGACAACTCTATCACCCCTTTTTTTCTGCAGAGACAGAACCCTACAATTAACTCATAAATAGCCTATATCTCAAACCCAGGTCGAAGAAAGATTACTAAATACCCGTTAAACCCAAGCCTGGATAAATAAGGATGAATATATCACGAAAATTACGTTGTAGGTACTCAGGACGGCCAAAAGTTCGTACAACGCCGTTACGGTAACACTTTGGTTGGTCAAAGCATTGGCCTAATATACTAGCTTTACACCGCGAAGTGTTAACACGTTATTATAACCCGATACAATGCATGTGTTGTAAATTATGCGCATAGCGATTGAACAAGGAGGAGGACTTGACTACACTCAGGATATAAATAGATTTTCTGTGTCTCTACGAGTGCTTTACGGAAATGTCCGATTAAACGAACTGTGTCGCAGTTATTTGTTTTGGTGATGAAATTCTCGTCTGCTCTAGTCTGCCACACCAATTATCAACCTTTTCGCCAAAAAAAAGAGAGGTTGATAGTTTTCGCACTTATGAGCAAACTGCTGCACTGTTTTGATAAAACAATTAGGAAATGAAAGTCTATTAACGATGATTTTGTTATTTGAGCAATTTTGAATTGTTCAAGGGTAGGTCTACTTTTTCGCGGCGGACTCAGACAAACGACTATGCGGCGGCCAGATGATATCGAAAACCTCGTATCTGCAGATAAAACAAACCCGCAGATACGAGTCAAAGATAGAAAAAGATAGAAAAAAGTTACAAGCGTTGCGTAGCTATAGTTAGAAAAATCTCGAAGAGATTTCCCGACCTAAAAATGTGTAACTTTAAAAATTTCAATTCTTCAAGTAACATCACAATTCGAAGTGTTTTCAAATATGTTAAAAAAAATCTGCTAATTACTATAATAGCATTGATACTGCAGGCCAAATAAAGTTGAGTATACATTAAAAAGTGGCGTACAAGTCCATAACGTTCGAAGCAATTTTTAGTTTTCAGTTTTTAAATTGCTGAAATGGAACGTTTCCTTAGCTTTATTTATGTGTTTTGGGTTCCTTAAAGTGACATTTCAGAATTTTTTGTCATAAATATTACTTTTATTTTTATCTGAAAGAGCATTATTTCCTTATGAAAATTCTGAAAATTTCAAGCCAAAATATTGCACCGTTTAAGAGATATTTATATTTTTGTGGTAAAATTGAACAAATTGTTGTGGACAACAGTTCGGATTTATATGCAATTTATCGATTATGTGTCAACTTTAAATGCGCGTATCTCGCTTACTGGCAACAACTTAAAAAAACTAATAGTATTTATACTCATTAGAATACCCAATCTTGGCATCAAGACATACTTTAAAAAATTGAAATCGGAATGAAATGTCCCTTTAAGGACCCCAGTTTAAGCAAAATAGACTTTAAATGCACATACACATCCCTTGACAACCAGAAGTGGCTATCAGCAGTTAAATTGTAACTGCTGATAGCCACTTTTGGCTGTCAAGGGACGAATTGTAATAGACTGTACACGTGCTCGTACTAGTCTCGTACGTTATGGTATTATAATTACGCTTAATTGATACTATTTTCACAATATTGAGGACAGTTTCACAAAATATGCCGTTTTTTGTTGATATATAGGAGTACATTCATACCCATATATATTACACTAGATTAATGCATTAAAACAGTTTATTTCAGCGTTTCTTACCTTTATAAAAAGTGTTCCGTACGTTTTCGTATATTGGATCCATCGAAGTTACGGATGTCCAGCAAATTTTGGATAACATTTTACTAAATAATTCAGATGTTATTACACATAACTCATGTGTCATAACAATACAGACATCTTAACTTTTATAATTTGAAATTAATTTGGCTAGAAAGTTTTGCTTTGTAAAACAACACACCCAAATGGCTTATAAGGTTGTATTTATTTTCATTCATTCATTTCAATTCATTTTTGACAAAGTGTATGGCAAATGAATATTGCCTTATAATATTGTTATTTGATTGAAATGTAATTATATAGAGGCTGTGATGTTAAAGAAAAGAAAGCGTATTACGTCCGGGACAAGCTCTAGTTGCGTTCGGGACAATACAGTTTTAAACTATTATTGATTTGTAATAAATCTTTGACTTTCCTTTTCTATATATAGATTAAAGGAATAACTCATTGCTTTTGTTTAACAATTAGAGAGAAAATTAAAGGTTACTCGGTGCGTTTTAGAACAGCTGGAAGTAGTCAACGTTTTAAAATAAATGAATTGTACAAACATGGCAGTTTTTCTATTTTCATTCTCATTGGTACAATTCGCCTTATATTTGACCCTTATTGTCAATTGACTCACAATTCACACACAAATACTCTTCAAAATGTATCGGATTTGTTATTCTTTAGGCATTACTTAATGTGATACATATTTCACAAAGGGGTCTATTTAAAACACGTAGTTTTTATGCACACATTTGATCATTTAACAGTCTATAAATCCAAAACTAAGCAAGCCCAACTGACAAAACAAGAGAAGCGCAGAAGACGTGATCCATGAAGAAAGGATGGGTTGCAACAGGGACTCAAAATTGCTCAAAGAATATATTTTCTTTAAATTCTGTGAATTGATACGGTAACATAATATCTTTAATTTGTATATGTGAAAAATCTAATGAGGGCTTATTTTTGGAAATAATGGCTAACAAAGTGGGTGGTGTAAATTGACATGAGAAGAATTTTTTTTAATTTGAAATTAAATAACTTTTTATGTATAGATCAGATCGAATTGAAATTTTGCACGCTCTTCTAATGTACTAAGGACAGACGATTTTTGGAATCATTCATCATGTATATCAGTTTGATGATTTTCTGTATTCGCCATTCTGTCAATCGCAGATTTTGCTTATTTTTGATGTTCTCTTTTTACGAAACTATCTCTGCAGCTTTTGCTTTTGCATGAAATGACATGATTTTTTGTGAACATGATTCTATATGATGTAACTAAATATGTGTAAACTTTGGGTTATGTATTCGATTTTTTTTTTTTTGTCAATTGTCCACTTTAACTGGGATTGCGTCCACAAGCAATTTCTTGATTTTCCACAATGTTTTCCCAAACCTTTTAATTGCGGGTCTTCAAAAGCGCCATTATGTGGAATGTGTTTAACCTCTCTTACAACCCGCCGTGTATGCTTATAGAGTATGCGTCTTAGGAGTTTTTACAAGTCGTCGAGTTAAGGATAAAAATTAGTTTAATCGGAGAAGACATAGGTAAAATCTGACTAGCTGTCAGGTTTACAGTATTAAAGGGACATTTCATTCTAATTTCATCTTTTTAAAGTATGTCTTGATGCCAAGATTGGTTATTCTAACGAGTATAAATACTATTTTTTTTTTTAAGATGTTGCCAATAAGCGAGAACACACATTTAAAGTTGAGACATAATCTATACATTGCATATAAATCCGAACTGTTGTCCACAACAATTTGCTCAATTTTAACACAAAAATATAAATTTCTCGTAAACGGTGCAATATTTTGGCTTGAAATTTTCAGAATTTCGTAAGGAAATATGCTCTTTCAGATAAACATAAAAGTAAAATTTATGACAAAAAATTCTGAAATGTCACTTTAAAGTATGAGCAAAAAAAAAATGCAGAAAGACCGTATTTCAAGCGAGTAACCATGCGCTGTTTACCCACAATAAGCGCATGTATATTGACATAACTTTCCACGGCACTGAAGTTTGCAGGGTGTTTACAATTTGTTACTATATATAGATATGTTTCGGGAACCTGCAAGAGCCGTGAATATTTGTTTATAGTCGGTGATCATGTGATACAAAGGTATCTAATAAAAGTGACTCGTCACGCTAAAAGGGACCTTATTGGAAGTTCAAAAAACCAAATTTTGAGAAACGACTCATACTAAGCAGACGTAAACTAGATGTCGCATTTAGAAAATGAACATAAAGTAAGATAAAGAAATATTATAGACCCAGAAAATTACCTACGAGTTATTAGTTTCGAATCTTGTCAGTCTGCGCAGTCCACACAGGCTGGTTATTGTCTATACTTAAATTACACTTTGCAGAAGGTTCCTCTTTAGTGCGATGGGTAAAACTTTTGAAACATTCCGATTTTCACGGGATTTCAGCACGTGCCTGGTTACGAATAAATATTCAACTTTTTCCCAAAATGACAAAAAATAAAACTGTTCTTAATCAAAATCGTTTGAAGACTGCATAACCAATGGTATTGGAAATGTGAGTTATTTACGATATGACATAGAAAATATTAAGCCAAAAGGAGAGACTACTAACAATTGGCATTCCTTTCTTTTGTTTGAATGTTTCCTATGTTTTTGCAAAAAGGAAGCCCAAAGCAGGTCTTGTATGAGAAAGGGTTAACCAACTGAAGTTGTTTTAACAGTCATGCCTTACTTTTTCCCAAACGGCAATAAGTTGGATATTCTATTTTGAAAAATTTAAAGACGACAAACTATGCATGTTAAGATAGGATTTGTTTAATTAAATAAAACTAAGAAAATATCTAAGCAACTGGAAGAATTGCTTGCTATCAAGATCATCTCCTATTACCTCAATGTGTTCTCAATACCTTCTATTGATGACGTCAAAACAAGGTTATAATTGGGGAAGGGTCATTTAGATTGTGTTTGACACATTATGCTAAAAGTGTGCTTCTGTGAAGTCAACATAAGACCATGATTATTTCGAGAGACAGATCAATGTTTTCGTCTGCAAATAAAAAAGGGAGCAACTAAGTACTTTAACATTGTGTGTGCGTATATTGACCAACTGCGCCACCTATCTTAGAAATAAAGATATAACTAAGCAACATGCATCTTGTATACTGAAGTAGGAATGAAGCATGATACAACAGCCATCATGAATGATGAACTTACGGATTTTAATCTACAGTCATGTTGCAAATGCTACCACGCATGTTGGTAATGCCATCACGCACTTTAATATTTTTTGCGTCAATACCGCTCCTAAACAAACAGCTCGCAGAAGCACGTTTGTAATAGAAGCTTTAAGGGAACGCAAGAGAAACATAAGAATCATTGAAGAGTTAAGGAAAACATTTATGATTTCCATTATTTTGCACAGCAACAAACAATAATTTCTATCAAAATAAATGAACGAAACTTTTGCTGCTTGAAAATATATAATTGTTCACTGTATTAACATACTTTAGATATAAAACATGCACATATATTCCTTCTTCAAATGTGTATCAGTATAGCAACAGGCACGCGGATCCCTTCTATTGTCTATTGAAGATGTCAGATCTTTTTGATATCCTACGTATTCCGTTCGGAAGTGGTATCACAGACGACAAGTTCGTCCCACACTGTTCCAATGACGAGCCGACCGTTTACGAGAGTTGCCGAAGACGTCCCGGCGCATTCACTTCCGTCGTCCGAATAAACTTCCTCGATACGATCCACCATGTTGTCCGTCATCTTCACGTGAATCACCTGTGAATGATCGTTAAATATCGTCGCTTTTCAACAAAAATCTTATAACCGCGGCTTGTTTTAAGCTGTATTTACTAGCTTTTGTTGATAAAACAACAATTAGAAACTAACGACAAGTAATTTCTTCCTTTCCCAAAGGACTATAAAACAAATACAATTCCGCTCATTTTAAATCTTTGACCGTGGACTACCCTGATCTTTTGCAGTCTGGTAATGGGTTGGGCGCTACTTCAATACCTACCTGTGAGGGCTTTGGGGCATTCAGAAGGTCGTATGAAGCTACATCCATTACAGCCCACATAACTGGATGACAGCCAATCCACAAGTCTCCAGTAGCAGGATCTACTTCGATATTATCCACCGGAGTATCTGTGTCAACTTCCTAAAGTACAACATTAAAGTATGTGTTAGATAGAGGCTGTATGGTAGATTCTACGCGAAATAAACATTCAAATGCGCGCAGCGCATGGAATTTTTATATCGCGTAGAATCTACTATACATACTCTAAATGACTTAGTGTTCGCTGGCGGTTCATTGGAGACGGGGGCGTGGCTATGTAAAGACGTCACATAAACTAGCCGGCAGTCTCGTTTCTGCGAAATATAGCGGCGAAATTTTGAAATATATTACCACATTAGCAGTAAATTCCATAACATTTTCTGAAGCTGCATTCTCGGTTTAGAAACTCGAAATTGTGACGATCGATTTAAGAATGCCCTTTACCCATATCTTTGCAAGGTTGTTGGTGTTGTCTCTCCTGTAGCCTAATAACTTCTTGAATCCAAATTCTGCCACATAAACAACTCTGTAAAAGAATAGAGAATAATGTTTGGATTCAGTAAACTTGTAGAATGGCATCAATGCCCAAAAAGTTAAATTAACGCATATCACCGGTATCAACACATAACAGGTTTAACGTGCACTCCCAGACTTGTTAAGCATTCAGTAAGATCTACCGTTATTCTATAGATCGCCCATTGGTTCGTTCACACAGCACTGCAGTCTTTTGGATAACACTAAAGCGATGTTATTGTTTGTAATTGTCTTTACAATAGTCCCAGCCGAAATTGACAGTGACGTAGGCTGATGTTTACTGATGCAAAACCAATCAATTCGCCTGACTTGCACCGTTACAAATACGAACAGAGTTGATTGGTTGTCAAGTAGTAAACATTAGCCCACGTCACTGTCAATTTCGGCCGGTACTATTGTACGTAGAAATACATAACGTAATGCATCGCTCAAGTGTGATATCATCGAATGGACACATGCTAGGTTGTCGGATATGCAATCAGGTATAAATATATTCTAGAAATATCGTATGGATTGGTCAACCTATAAGGCTAGATCACTTCTGTCTAAGGAGATTTCGGAAGAAGTCCATTTAGAGCTAATTAACCCTTTCCCAAGCAAGACCTGGTGTTGACATCCCTATTAGGAAAGGCTTGGGAAAACATTTAGACAAAAGAAGAAACTCCTGATAAACAGCAGTTTCTCCTTTTGCCTCAATATTTTACGTGCTATATTCCACACTAATCCAATCTTTATTTATCTAAATTTTGTTGTCTGCAGCAGCTTTAAAATTGTACTAGCCCAAAATTTTGTCGTTTGGGAAAGGGTTAGCTCATCTCACGTTACCTACCCTCACTTTCTATTTATGGTAATAATTATAGAAAACTGGACATTCAAAGATAGTAAAAACTTGGTACAAAATTCTTATTTTATGGCCTTGACGTACGCATTGCATCACACAGTAAAATAAAATCTGACTGTCTCCGTGTTTTTCTTGTCCCTGAAATATCTAGCATGAGCCCCTTTAATAAATAACTTACTGTTTATGCGGAGAAATGTTGATACCGCTCGCGAAAAACAGGCCAGTAACGTTTTCTTGTCGTCATAAAACCATTGAATTTCTTAACTGTGTAATCATTAAAGATTAACTTTACTCACTGTTTATCAGGAGAAATGTTGATACCGTTCGCCATAAACAGACCACTGACTACCTCCCTGGCTTTTCTACCGTCATAAAACATGACTTTACCCCACTTGATTCGCATGGACCACTCGATTGCGTATCTATTAACATCGGTGTATTGAAACATCTGCGTTATGTAAAACCTCTCAGAATCTATGGCTACAAGATCATTCATGCTGCAAATACATAATGAAAATACCATTTGTTACATCCATGGATAGACTGATTACTCGGAAATCAAGTGCCGCGATAGCAGCGAGTACTACCTTAGCAATGTTTAAAAAATCTAGGATTTGATTTTTATTTGAAGCCGTTTATGTCTATTATGTTTTAATAATCTACAAAATCAGAAAAGTATGTGAACAGTTAGTCTATGCAGGACACACAGTTAACCAAGATCGAAACTTTTAGATCTCAACTCATTTTCTAGAACTAGAACGGTTTTTACCTCTCTATCTGTTTGTCTTGTGACCTGATTTGTTTTCACAATTTTTCCAAATGATCAATTTTTAGCGCGACCGGTCATAGATACATGTATTCGTTTGGAAATAAAGCGCGGGTTTGCTAGAATGTTATTTTTACTTACTATCCGAATTTTTTATCTGTTATGCTCTTCCTGTGCTTTAATGCTAGAGGTTGGACAATATCAAAGACCTCGATCCTATCTCCCTTATCCGGATGGGTTACCACAAATAACGTCATCTGACCTACAACGTTAACATGGCGTCATTATTACGTCAGGTTTTAAGGTATAGCGCCACTAACAAAATTCCAAACTTACAAACATTTTTGCCTAAATTATATAAAAGGCATTGAACGAGAAAAGTGTATGTGATTTATATGTGATTTATATGTGATAAAATTTGAATACAATGTATACGCAAAAATGTTCGTAAGTTCGTCACTAAACGGGCTCTGTGTACGTTGGTGACGATCACATTCAAATACATATGATGATGTCAGCTTTACAATACCATTGTATCAATAATATTAAAC
>CAVMGG010001005.1:0-12915 GCA_963680895.1 Fragum sueziense | reverse complement strand
CATAACTTAAATTATAACAAAAAATACTTAAAATCTCACCTAAGTAACGGTGGACTAGCACTGCGAACCATTTGTGGATGGTCAGGACCGCATAAGCAGCGAAGAAAGTTCTGTACGCATCGTTGCAGTGCGGGACACCTTTGCACAGATGAGCGGCCAAAAGTATTGTCAGGCACCAGGAGAGGGTGACGCACCTGGCTGGGATTTTCTTTCCGATTGGGGTTTGAGAGTTAGATAGAAATGCGACGGTCACATGGCAATAGTCAAGCATGGTACCAAAAATCACGCGACAACCCAACAACCCTGCGGGCAGCCACAAAATGCCACAAACCTGACCGGAGACCAACCAAAAAGATCCAAACAGAAAGCAGCAATGCATGTCTGGTGCCCGGCGTCATTGGCTGCTGGCCAGGAAGAAAGCAGCATTGCGGTATATTGCGGTCAATGTGTTGCCGAAGATTTTTCTTAAAGAACTTATCCCTCACACTTGGTGCAAACATTGGAAACCACATGAGGGAATTGCTCGTACTCGGCTGCAAAATGACTTCCCTGAGGCAATTGGCTCCCAAAGCAATAGGCCAATACGGATCTTGTAGGCATTTCAAATCTGGGCCCCCCGCACTTAGCTCCAAACAAATTGTGCCACTCGCCCGCCCTATTTTACCAATGTGGTCCTGTTCCCTTTTCGAGGCAATTGTGAAATGTGTGTTCTTTCGAATGGCAGAAACCAGTTCCGGAAGCTGCGAAAAATACAGCGACCTCTGAGAAGACTTCTAAATTTGAGATATTTGGGGAAATGTCTCAAAGAGAACTCGTTTTCTTCAACGGCAAAGTTGAAACCTTCAAGAAACTTCAACGCGGCAGGTGGTCCTGGACGTGGAGAACTATTTTTGTTCTGTGTTTCTCATGGATGCCACCCTGACCAGGCAGAGGGACACAGAGAGGACGAATGGAATTGGAACAGCTGTGGATTTCTTTCAGCATTTCTTTCCGGAGGTTTCAGTTTCCTAGCTACAAAGTCGAAGCTAAGGAAGACATCGGGGCACTAGTTGATACAGTAGTTGCCTTTTAGATTTGGTAATTTTTGGTGGTTCCGCTTGGAGGCTGGAGTGTGAGCTGAATGACGTGACCAAGTTGGCTGAGCAGTTTGGGTTGTTAGATGAAGTGAAGTCGAAATGGGAGACGTCACTGAGGTGAGCCGGATTAGGGCACAGATGGTGCAGTCCCGTGTCGTTTGTATCTTGAATTCCTTGAATTTTCATCAGACTCCACTGTGATTTCATTGATTAAGCGAGAATTAATCTAGCCAATCTAGCCAATCTAGCTAAGGTTTGGGCTCAGAATTGATTTGTGACGTGATGCGACATGACATGTGATCCGGAAGCATGGAAGCCTCTAGCCACTCTAGCCATCACAAGGCTCCGCAACTACGCCCCCAGCGTTCGCAGACCTTTCATCCTGGCAGTGACGATCTTACTCCAAGTTGTGGCTTTGGTGGTGTCCCTGTTTATGGGAGTGCAGTATTTTCTGCGTCATGCCCACAGGACATCTGCTCCGCAAGTTTCATTTCTGAGCAGTGCCGTATAGTGCCGTTCCTCATTGTCCAGTACCTGCTTATAGGATCTTATAGGTGCCATCGAAGGCAAAGAAAGTCCAAGTCCATATTTCAGTGCCTTGCAAAGAACCAGGGTGTGCAAGTTTGGATTATCCCAAAGTTTGGATCCATTTTTCCATCACTTTGCTGCAGTGCTGCAGGATCCGGTCCCAGTTGCCTGACTTCCTTCTGACTGGTTTGCTCTTGGACAAAGGGGCGACAGAGTCGGCGGGTGAGACAGACACATTGCAGGCGCGGGAGATGAAGACTTCAGATCCTCCAACCTTGCGAGAAGTTTGTTCCAATTGATCATCCTAGTACATCCTAGTATATTCCTAGTACATTCCTTGCGAGAAGTTCTTAGTACTCTGCAGCCATTGGTAAAGATGGTCGCAGCATGGTGCGGCCTCAAGCCCTTTGATGGGTCATGGTAGCTTCCAGCAATGGGTTCGAAAAAAAAACATGAACAAATCATTTTTGCGTAAGACAATGGCCTGAGAGGCTGCCTGGAACACTGCTGATCCCATGATCCGATGATCTGACTAAGGCTGCAGTGTTGGCGTTGCCGTATTTGGTCTTGACGGCGGTTTTCCTGCGGCAGCTGGTTTGCCGAGAATTCAGCAGGAAAAGGCCTCGTCCTACTCAGGTGCTTTACGTTCCTCAGCATAGATTTCATCAATTTTGATATATTTTGATATATTTTGATCATTCGGGTTTTGAGTCCATCTCAGCATTCGCTTGGTGCACCCTGCCCAACGGAGTGTGAGTCCTGAGGAAAAGCATTTTGGGTTACGCGGCACTTACTACCCATTTAAAGTCGCCATACTACAAGCGCTCACTGTCGCAGTCCAAGCCTTCGGAAAAATCCATTTGTTGGGTGGCATTGTAACCTTTGCAGAGTATCAAGAAGGTGAGTCAGGCAGCACGACTTCGTCCTTGAAACTTGGCTTCTGGGCTTTCTGTGCCTTACTCAGCTGGAATAGTGTTTATCCTTTTTTGCTCCTCCTTTTCCCGCACAGTGCATCTGCTCGGATTGGGGCAGCACTCATGGATGCTGCGCTGGACCTTGGCTACATCTTGACGTACCTGGGCATAGCTTCTCGGTTTCACGTTAGATCACGTTGGGTCGTTCAGGTTGATAGTTTGACAATGTTTGAGATGCCTTGCAGTGAGAGTTGGGTCGGCGTTGTCGAAACGTTGCAGGTCTTGGTGGCCATGCTGCAGTTGCAGACGGCAGAGGACGCTTGGGGCAATTTTGGCGACGACTCGACCTTGCAATATCGCAGCTTGGAGCCATCTGGAGATCTACTTTTTTGTAGATCTGTCGCCATGGTCGCCATGTCTTTGATTCCTCTCTTCCTTTTGCCCGATGGCCTCTGCATGCGTCAGCTTCTGGCTGAAGCCGAGGCAACAGAATAAGCCCTGCGTTCGGATTTCCTACGGATTTTCTCGGCTACAGTGCCGTGTACATCACTCTGGCCCACGCCTGTTGCATAGCGCACGTGCTGCCTGCAGCGCATCAACTGGAGCTTGCCAGTTGGAGTGAGGCCTTGGGGCGGGGGCGTGGCTGCAAAGCAAAGACATGCGAACTATGACTATGATCATCAATTTTGACAAAATTGATTTTGATGTATTATTGCATACTATTGCCTTGAATCTTCGTGCTTTTCTTGATTGGTATTGGGGGTGTGCCATGTGTCGCCCCTACCGGTTCCTTCCCGGACTGCATCGTGCAAACTTCAGGGCCAAGCGCAGCAAGTGGCAAGCGCCGTGCCGATGTTTTGGCCTGTTGCTGTCTACCGGCCTTGTCGTGATGCTGGTGTTCCTCCTTACCACCAAGGACCCCTGGCATGATGGCCTCACATGATCCTTGGGGCCCCCTGTTCTCGTGCTCTAAGCAAGCTTCGAATCCTTTGAGCAAATTGTTCAATGCGCCCTTACACACAATTTGGCTGCAGGAGGGCTTCCCGACGAGCCACGCGAGGGACTTTTTGTCACTTGGACAGATTGAGTTGAGAGCGGTAAAGAGATGCAAAGAGTTTCCATTTCAGGCGCTTGCATCTGAGGTGTTTCCCGTGCCGGTGCTCGACGGAAGCCCGTGGCCGTCGGATCGAAAGCTGCTCCCTTGCGGCCGTTCTTCGTCAGGAGCAGGCTGAGATATGGGAAATGACGATGAAATGACGATGAAATGACCAGGAATTGCTCAAATTAGCTTCTAGATTTATATATGATGAATGCATATGAATGCTTACACTTGTGATCTGATAGGTATTTGATGCTTACAGGTTCTTTGGTATGGGATGACGCTTCTTAGGGGCACCAAAAAGACGAGGATTGTGATGGATCATGTAGAGCACTTCCGCTTCTGTCGTGTAGATTTCAACAATGCCTTGGCTGTTTCCAGTTGAACCTGGCGAACAACAGCATCACGAGCATCGCAGATGGAGCTTTCAACCCGTTGGGTTGCCAAGCAAGGCGCTTGGCGTTGTCCAACAACTCACTCGTCTACTTGTCGCCAGACGTCTTCCAAGGCCAGCAAGAATTAATTTGTGCGCGTCAAAGTAATGAAGCCAGGAAAACTAGCCGTAGGTAGCTGGAGTTTCCCTTTGCTTTAGCAGGGGCAGGAGGAGTCCCCTGTGGGGAAGTTTCATTGCTTTAGGCTCTAATGATTTGGAAGGCTTTTGGGTATTTTTGGTGCCAAGACAAGGGACCCGTCCCTTCCAAGTCCGTCTCTGTCCCTTCCTTCGCGTCTCCATTTCCTTTTGTTTCTCGCAAGCTGCGATGCAGCTGGAAACATGTCCATGACAACGTTGTTACACGAATACACACAGCAACATATGGGTACAGTGTACAGCAAGAAGCATGAAAATCAACAGTAATGAATGGAATCGCATGGAATGGCATGGAAAGGCATGGAATGGCATGGAATGGGATGGAATGGCATGGAATGGGATGGAATGCTCGAAACAGCAGCAGAACCGCTCCATGTTTCGCTTTGTTCGCCCTTCCTAGTCCCTTAAGTTCTTACATGTTCTTACCCAAAGACTTGCTTGGCTTGTGCAGGCCTGAGGTGTCTGGAACACTTGGACCTAACACGTAGCCAACTTCAAGGATTCCACGAAAACGCGTTCCGCGGTTTGGATCGGCTGAAGATGCTCTCTGCGAGCCACTCGTTTCACTGGAGCTGTGGGAAAGGACTTCAGATCAGATTGTTTGGATTGCTTAGTACTTTGCGCAATCAACTCTTAGTACTCACCCGGGCATATCCCGTCCAGCATGACCAGCTACGATTTCCCAGTGACAGAAAGGCTTTGAAACTCAGCAAGGGCATGGAAAGTTGCATGAAAGAATGCATTGCAACAATGTGCAGAGTACATCAAAGTACGTCAAAATATGTCAAAATACACTCTTCAGATCGTCCATGTTGCTTGTATCTGTCAGTATACCATGCAAAAGTCGTGGTTTCTACATCTAGATTCATGTTCCCTTGATCTATTTCAGAAGGGTGGACCGGCGAAGAAACTGGTAAGGTGACAACAACATCACCCAGCTTTCTGCAGCAACGCTGCGGCATCTGCCAGCCTTGGAGCAACTCCTCTTGGGCGGCAAATGGGACGCGCAGACACGCCGAACTATCGTGAAGGGCAACTCCGTCGAGGAGATCCGCGCTGCCACTTTCAGAGGAAATCCGAAGCTCCGGGTGATAGACCTCAACGAAAACAAGCTGCGCCACCTTGACCCAGCTGCCTTCCAGGGCTTGGTGCAACTGCAGATCCTCGACCTTGGATACAACGGGCTCACCAACATCGCAGCAGACACCTTCCAGGGCTTGGTGCAACTGCAGATCCTCTACCTTGGGTACAACGCGCTCACCAACATCGCAGCGGGTGCATTCCAGAACTTGGTGAAACTGCAGACCCTCGACCTTGGGTCCAACGAGCTCCCCAACATCGCAGCGGGTGCATTCCAGAACCTGGTGAAACTGCAGACCCTCGATTTGAGGTCCAACGAGCTCACCAACATCGCAGCAGACACCTTCCAGGGCTTGGTGCAACTGCAGACACTCGACCTTGGGTCGAACGAGCTCACCAACATCGCAGCAGACACCTTCCAGGGCTTGGTGCAACTGCAGACCCTGACTTTGTACGGCAACGAGCTCACCAACATCGCAGCAGACACCTTCCAGGGCTTGGTGCAACTGCAGACCCTGAAATTGTACGGCAACAAGATCACCAACATCGCAGCAGACACCTTCCAGGGCTTGGTGCGACTGCAGAGCCTGTATTTGAACTACAACAAGCTGACCAACATCGCAGCAGACACCTTCCAGGGCTTGGTGCAACTGCAGACCCTCCACCTTGGGTACAACGCGCTCACCAACATCGCAGCAGACACCTTCCAGGGCTTGGTGCAACTGCAGACTCTCGACCTTGGGTACAACGCGCTCACCAACATCGCAGCGGGTGCATTCCAGAACTTGGTGAAACTGCAGACCCTCGATTTGAGGTCCAACGAGCTCACCAACATCGCAGCAGACACCTTCCAGGGCTTGGTGCAACTGCAGACACTCGACCTTGGGTCGAACGAGCTCACCAACATCGCAGCAGACACCTTCCAGGGCTTGGTGCAACTGCAGACACTCGACCTTGGGTCGAACGAGCTCACCAACATCGCAGCAGACACCTTCCAGGGCTTGGTGCAGCTGGAGACCCTCGATTTGAGGTCCAACGACCTCACCAACATCGCAGCAGACACCTTCCAGGGCTTGGTGCAACTGCAGACCCTGAAATTGTCCGGCAACAAGCTGACCAACATTGCACAGGGTGCATTCCAGGGCTTGGTACAACTGCAGACCCTCAGCCTTGGGTCGAACGACCTCACCAACATCGCAGCAGACACCTTCCAGGGCTTGGTGCAACTGCAGAGCCTGTATTTGAACTACAACAAGCTGACCAACATCGCAGCAGACACCTTCCAGGGCTTGGTGCAACTGCAGACCCTCCACCTTGGGTACAACGCGCTCACCAACATCGCAGCAGACACCTTCCAGGGCTTGGTGCAACTGCAGACTCTCGACCTTGGGTACAACGCGCTCACCAACATCGCAGCGGGTGCATTCCAGAACTTGGTGAAATTGCAGACCCTCGATTTGAGGTCCAACGAGCTCACCAACATCGCAGCGGGTGCATTCCAGGGCTTGGTGAAATTGCAGACCCTCGATTTGACGGGCAACAAGCTCACTAACATCGCAGTGGGTGCATTCCAGGGCTTGGTGCAACTGCCGATCCTCGATTTGAGCTACAACAAGCTCACCAACATTCCAGCGGGTGCATTCCAGGGCTTGGTGCAAGTGCCGATCCTCGATTTGAGCTACAACAAGCTCACCAACATTCCAGCGGGTGCATTCCAGGGCTTGGTGCAAGTGCAGACCCTCGATTTGCACGGCAACAAGCTCACCAAAATTGCAGCGGGTGCATTCCAGGGCTTGGTGCAACTGCAGACCCTGAACTTGTACAACACGGATCTCACCAACATCGCAGCGGGTGCATTCCAGGGCTTGGTACAACTGCAGACCCTGTATTTGTCCGGCAACAAGCTGACCAACATTGCAGCGGGTGCATTCCAGGGCTTGGTGCAACTGCAGACCCTCCACCTTGGGTACAACGCGCTCACCAACATCGCAGCAGACACCTTCCAGGGCTTGGTGCAACTGCAGACTCTCGACCTTGGGTACAACGCGCTCACCAACATCGCAGCGGGTGCATTCCAGGGCTTGGTACAACTGCAGACCCTGTATTTGTCCGGCAACAAGCTGACCAACATTGCAGCGGGTGCATTCCAGAGCTTGGTGCAACTGCAGACCCTCCACCTTGGGTACAACGCGCTCACCAACATCGCAGCAGACACCTTCCAGGGCTTGGTGCAACTCGAGGATTTGGACTTGTCGGGCAACGCCTGGAATTGGAGCAAAGTCTCTTGTTTCGCTGGGTCATTCCCTCGGCTGAAATGCCTGAGAGGCGATCTGCCTTCTTGCGAAGAGCTACCGTTGGAGATTTGTTAGGCCTGATATTTTCATTGAGCCCAGGGCAATTGAGCTGGAGCTCTGTATTTTTGCGCGCCAAATTAGAAATAACGCGGCTCGGATTACCGATTTCTGGAGTTGATTTTCCGGTAGCTTGCACGTTGTTGCACGTTGTTGCACGTTGTTGCACGTTGTTGCACGTTGTTGCACGAAACTCTATCGTGCAGCCACATGTTTTGTTTTCTTCTCCGACGGACAATATCGATTTTTATCGAGGTTTGTTGTGCATTTTGGAGAGGCTGACAAGAAACAAGCACTTGGTGAGGACAAGCTTCTTATCCTCAGGCCTTTTGAAGCCGTTGAAGGGCAGCGCATGGAAGGGCTATCAGAGTCCAAGTGTGGATGCACTATGATGGAACACGCGACTTGAAACCTGACCATCGGACCATTGTGCGGTATGAAACTTGAAATCGCTGGATAGGTTTATATTTACACTTGACACATGTTTAGACCTTTCGAATCTTCGAATCCTTTCGGTGATGGAGTCAGGATTTCAAGACAAGATCAGGAACTCCTCAGGGCTGATGTAATTATAAAAGTGATTAAACGTGTGTGTTTCACTTGGTTTGTCGTTGGGAAGCCTTTTCCATCAGCTTCCCTGCAGTTGTACTGTAGGCTTAAAATGTAATGAATCATGTTTTAGCATGTTTTGGCATGTTTCAATTTCATTCAATGTCTATTTTGGGATGAACTTCTTTTAACTCGCAATGATTTTCAAGTTATGCATGTGGGTTTGTCCAAAAATGGTGTGCCCCCAAGTTACGGGTGGTTTTCCCAGAGCTACGATGGTTCTGAACGGATAGGGATCGTAGGTACCATGGACCAAGCCATATCTATTCAGCTCTGCCAGGCGAGGTGCAGGGGCTCCAAAGGTGTATTTTGTGCATGGCAGCGCCCTCAGTCTCGACATCTGGAAGGACTTTCAGGGTGGGACCCTGGTGAATCCATCCCACATTTATCATGTCATGTATCCAACATCCAACATCACCCAACATCGAATGATTTGAATGTATCAACATGGTTCAACAGTTCAACATGTTTGACGAAGTGAATGATGGCAATTCTTTGTCCAGAGATGTCCAGAGGTCGTGCTCAGTGCCTGCAGTGCCTGAGGTCTGGATGGTGACGTGATAAGTGGTGGTGCCGACCAAGACCATCGCAGCACAGGAGCCATGTAGGCCATCTCGAATTCTTTGATATGCAATCTGTATGGGCACGGTGCAGCACACTCAAGATCACTCAATGGTACCGGCAAGAAGCACTAGATGCATTAGGAGGAGCTCAACTCTGTGCAGTGGCCTGATTCGTACAGGTGAGTGTCCGAAAGGCAGCAGCATTCTTTGCTCATTTCCTCACGATTGTCCCATGACTTGGCAGATCTTGGCAGGGGTGCCTTGATCTACTCTGAGGCACGGAGCAAAGACACACTCTGGACATCTTTGGACCGCCCTTGTGACGTGGAACTCTGGCACCTGTCTGGCGCTCGGATGAAGGCTTTGGCACCTTTGGCATGCAGTTCTGTCCAGTTGTGCAGCTTAAGTACAACTTTGCCCGGCAGCCTAGCCAAAGGACGGGAGGTGTGTGTTTGTGTGTTTGTGTGTTTGTGTGTGTGTGTGTGTGTCTGTGTGTCTGTGTGTCTGTGTGTCTGTGTGTGTGGAAATGTGAAACATGGAATTTGTGAATCACGGCCCGCGTGAAAAGTGCGGTGGACTCATCGTATGGGTTTGTCGCAGTATGACGTTCGGAGCGAACGGAGCCTTCCACGTATAGTGACATCACTGGGCACGTTTCGTCGTCAGACCGTCTGAACGATGTAGCCAATGTAGCCGAGGGGCATCGTTCTTGTGTTGAGGTTCTCGGTTCTGGCTGATTCAGGCGGTGCCAGGGCCTCAGTATGGACTTCAAATCATCAAATGTCTACAATTTGTAATTTGTACCTCTGGGTGTTGCAGCATGGCTCGGACATGTGGTCTGACGTGCACATCATCCCATGTATGCAGTGTATGCATCGACATGTTAAGAAATCAGGGGTCCAATGGCCCGAATGGCCGTGGGTCCTGCAGGGAGCTGATCAATCATGGGCTCACGGCTAGTGTTTCGACACGCTCCTGAGGCAGTTGTATAGTGGCAGGACTGGAAGTTTGGGCAAAGCATTGGAATACATTGGAACATGTGTATAGAACATATTGGAATATATCGGAAATTATTAGAGTATGTTTTGGAATGAATGATATGCTACCAGCTAAAGCAGGCCAGTGAGTTTCGACTTCGGCAGCCGCAATAACTTGTTGCGAAGATTCCCGAGTGATTTGCACCATTGCCATTGCGTCCTGAGGGCGCCAGATGGGCCCAGATGGGCCTGACCTGCATGGCTTGTTAGTTGGTTCAGCTGGTTCATCTGGTGATCTAAGGCGGCACCAGGGTATGCCGGACCCCATCCGGACCCCATCCGGACCCCAATCTTTCAGGCCGGGGCCTTGGAATCCTTGGAACATCGCCTTGGGGCCTTGCCTGGAACTTACAGCCCACCTCGGCTCAGTCACGTCCATGCGAGGCCAGTGTCATCAGTGGCTGCTTGGCAACAGATGCAGAGCTGTGATAGCTGTGCTCGTTGTGCTCGTTCTGTAGAGAATCCAAAGCTTTCCTTCTTGCATTTGTTGTGTGAGCCTTCTGCAAATCATTTTGGTTTATGCAAGAGTAACTAGGCCCGTTTACAATTCAACACGTTTTCATACAGTTTCAAGGGTTCCATCTGCACCAACGGACCCAAGGAGCAACTGTGAAGCCATGTTTCCTATTCTCCCATTTTCTGTTTCTTCCCCCTTCTCCCTTCTATTCTCTCTTCTATTTTCTATTTCTTTTCCCTTTTCCCTTCTATTCTCTCTTCCATTTTCTATGTCTTCTCCCTTCTCCCTTATATTCTCTCTTCTATTTTCTGTTTCTTCTCTATTTTCCCTTCTATTCTCTCTTCTATTTGTTTTCTTCTCCCTTCTCCATTCTCCCTTCTATTCTCTCTTCTATTTTCTTTTTCTTCTCTATGTTTCCTTCTATTCTCTCTTCTATTTTCTGTTTTCTTCCCCCTTCTCCCTTCTATTCTCTCTTCTATTTTCTATTTCTTATCCCTTCTTCCTTTTATTCTCTTTTCTATTTTCTATGTCTTCTCCCTGCTCCCTTCTATTCTGTCTTCTATTTTCTGTGTCTTCCCCCATTTCCCTTCTATTGTCTCTTCCATTTTCTATTTCTTCCCCCTTTCCCCTTCTATTCTCTCTTGTATGTTCTATTTCTTCTCCCTTCTCCCTTCTATTCTCTCTTCCATTTTCTATTTCTTCCCCCTCTCCCCTTCTATTCTCTCTTCTATTTTCTATTTCTTCTCCCTTCGGTGTTCTATTCTCTCTTCTATTGCCTATTTCTTCTCCCTTCTCCCTTCTATTCTCTCTTCTATTTTCTGCGTCTTCCCCCATTTCCCTTCTATTATCTCTTCCATTTTCTATTTCTTCCCCCTTTCCCCTTCTATTCTCTCTTGTATGTTCTATTTCTTCTCCCTTCTCCCTTCTATTCTCTCTTCCATTTTCTATTTCTTCCCCCTTTTCCCCTTCTGTTCTCTCTTCTATTTTCTCTTTCTTCTCCCTTTTACCTTCTATTCTCTCTTCTATTTTCTACGTCTTCTCCCTTATCCCTTCTATTCTCTCTTCTATTTTCTATTTCTTCCCCCTTTCCCCTTCTATTCTCTCTTCTATTTTCTATGTCTTCTCTTTTCTCCCTTCTAATCTCTCTTCTATTTTCTATTTCTTCCCCCTTCTCCCTTTTATTCTCTCGTCTATTTTCTATGTCTTCTCCCTTCTCCCTTCTATTCTCTTTTCTATTTTCTATTGTCTATGTCTTTTCTTTCTCCCTGATATTTTTCTTCTATTTGCTGTTTCTTCTCCCTTTTTCCTTCTATCCTCTCTTGTATTTTCTATTTATATTCCCTTCTCCCTTCTATTCTCTCTTCCATTTTCTATTTCTTCCCCCTCTCCCCTTCTATTCTCTCTTCTATTGCCTATTTCTTCTCCCTTCTCCCTTCTATTCTCTCGTCAATTTCCATGTCTTCTCCTTTATCCCTTCTATTCTCTTCTCTATTTTCTATTTCTTCCCCCTTTCCCCTTCTATTCTCTCTTCTATTGCCTATTTCTTCTCCCTTCTGCCTTCTATTCTCTCGTCTATTTTCTATGTCTTCTCCCTTCTCCCTTCTATTCTCTTTTCTATTTTCTATTCATTTTCCCTTCTCCCTTCTATTCTCTCTTCTATTGCCTTTTTCTTCTCCCTTCTCCCTTCTATTCTCTCTTCTATTTTCTATGTCTTCTCCCTTATCCCTTCTATTCTCTTTTCTATTTTCTATTTATTTTCCCTTCTCTCCTATTCTCTCTTCCATTTTCTATTTCTTCCCCCTTTCCCCTTCTATTCTCTCTTCTATTTTCTATTTCTTCTCCCTTCTCCCTTCTATTATCTTTTCCATTTTCTATTTCTTCCCCCTTTTCCCCTTCTATTCTCTCTTCTATTTTCTATGTCTTCTCCCTTATCCCTTCTATTCTCTCTTCTATTTTCTATTTCTTCCCCCTTTTCCCTTCTATTCTCTCTTCTATTTTCTATTTCTTCCCCCTTTTCCCTTCTATTTTCTTTTCTATTTTTCTATTTATTTTCCCTTCTCTCTTCTATTCTTTCTACCATTTTCTATTTCTTCCCCCTCTCCCCTTCTATTCTCTCTTCTATTTTCTATTTCTTCTCCCTTCGGTGTTCTATTCTCTCTTCTATTGCCTATTTCTTCTCCCTTCTCCCTTCTATTCCCTCTTCTATTTTCTGCGTCTTCCCCCATTTCCCTTCTATTATCTCTTCCATTTTCTATTTCTTCCCCCTTTCCCCTTCTATTCTCTCTTGTATGTTCTATTTCTTCTCCCTTCTCCCTTCTATTCTCTCTTCCATTTTCTATTTCTTCCCCCTTTTCCCCTTCTGTTCTCTCTTCTATTTTCTCTTTCTTCTCCCTTTTCCCTGCTATTCTCTCTTCTATTTTCTGTTTCTTCTTCTTCTTCAGAGGTGGAGCGGACGCTGTGCTCCCGAGGCAACACTTCGACGTCGACTTCTTCGTGCGGAGTTCACAGATCCACCGTTTCAGCACTGAAGGATTTTGTGTTTCAGAGCGATGTCAAGAGAGTGCCATGTTTGGACTTGAAGTGCTTATGAGTGCAATCTTTTCCGCAGTTTT
>CAVMGG010001004.1:0-45000 GCA_963680895.1 Fragum sueziense | reverse complement strand
GCAGTGCACAAGAACCGTAACTCTGCCGATCAAATTTTTTGAGTTATTGCCCTTTGTTGATTTTATAACTTGATTCTTGTCCGGAGCATAACTCAAAAAGTATGTAAGGTACAATCATGAAACTTTACAGGTGGATAGATCTAGTTATGGAGAGGTGCAGTGCACAAGAACCGTAACTCTGCTGATCAAATTTTTTGAGTTATTGCCCTTTGTTGATTTTCAAACTTGATTTTTGTCCGGAGCATAACTCAAAAACTATGTTAGGTAGAATCATGAAACTTTACAGGTGAATAGATCTCATTATGGAGAGGTGCAGTGCTTAAGAACCGTAACTCTGCCGATCAAATTTTTTGAGTTATTGGCCTTTGTTGATTTTCAAACTTGATTATTGTCCGGAGCATAACTCAAAAAGTATGTAAGGTAGAATCATGAAACTTAATAGGTGGATAGATCTCATTATGGAGAGGTGCAGTGCACAAGAACCGTAACTCTTCCGATAAATTTTTTTGAGTTATTGCCCTTTGTTGAGTTTATAACTTGATTCTTGTCCGGAGCACAACTCAAAAAATATGTAAGGTAGAATCATGAAACTTTACAGGTGAATAGATTTTATTATGGAGAGGTGCAGTGTACAAGAACCGTAACTCTGCCAAACAAATTCTTGGAGTTATTGCCCTTTGTTGATTTTTACACTTAATTCTTAACCTTGCCTATATCTAATGTCCTTTTACACATACAGCCTTGATATCTCACACATAGATACCTCCTATCAACATCGTTCAGATTTAACCATGACCTTGGACCTTGTGACCTTGACCTTGGAGTTTGACCAATTTTAAAAAAATTAAACCCTGCAAATATCTCATGACCTTTTACAAATACAGCCTTGATATTTCACACATGGACACATCTTTCCAAGACCTTTCATAATTGACCATGACCTTGGACTCTGTGACTTTGACCTTGGAGTTTGACCTACTTTTGAAAAACTTTAACCTGGCCGATATATCATGTCCTTTTACACATACAGCCTCGATATTTGACACATGGAAACCTCCGACCAAGACCTATCACATATGAGTATGACCTTGGACCATGTGGCCTTGACCTTGGAGTTTGACCTACTTTTAAATAAATTAAACTGGGCCTATATCTTATGTGCTATTACACATACAGCCTTGGTATTTCACACATGGACACATCTTACCAAGACCTTTCACATTTTACCATGACCTTGGACCTTGTGACCTTGACCTTGGACTTTGACCTACTTTAAAAAAAACTTTAATCTAGCCGATATATCATATCCTTTTACACATATAGCCTTGGTATTTCACACATGGACACCTACGACCAAGACCTTTCACATTTGACCATGACCTTGTGACCTTGACCTTGGTGTTTAACCTACTTTAATAATACATTAACCTGGCCTATATTTCATGTCATTTTACATATACAGCCTTGATATTTCACACATGGTCACTTCCAACCAAGATATTTCACTTTTGACCATGACTTTGGACCTTGACCTTGGAGTTTGACCTACTTTTAAAAAAACTTAAACTAGGCCTACATCTCATGTCCTGTTACCTATACAGTCTCAATATTTTACACATGGACACCCCCTACCAAGACCTTTCACATTTTACCATGACCTTGGCCTGTATGACATTGACCTTTGATTTTTACATACTTTTAGAAATCTTTAACATAGCCTTTATCTTATGTACTATTACACCTACAGCCTTGATATTTCACACATAGACACCTCTTACCAAGACCTTTCACATTTGTCCATGACTTTGAATATTGCAACCTTGACCTTGGAGTTTGACCTACTTTTAAAAAGACTGAAACCAGGCATATATATATCATGTCCTTTTACACCTACAGCCTTGATATTTCACACATGGACACCTCCAACCAAGACCTTTCACATTTGACCATGACCTTGACATTTGGCCTACTTTTAAAAACTTTAACCTGGCCTATGTTTGATTTTACTTTTAAATATACAGCTTTGATATTTCACACATAGACACCTCCTACCAAGACCTTTCATATGTGACCATGACCTTGGACCGTGTTAACTTGACCTTGGACTTTGACCTACATCAAATGAAGGCCCTTGAGGGGCATATATGTTTTACAAACATCTCTTGTTGATTTATTTTTATGCCCCCGTATCGAGAGATCGGGCGCATATTGTTTTACTCGTGTCCGTCTCTGTCTGTCTGTCTGTATGTCCATCTGTCCGAAAACTTAACCTTGGCCTTTTCTCCAAAAGTATTTGACATACAAAGCTCAAATTGGGTATGCAACTTCCTTTCAATGATATCTATCTGTTCCATGCAATTTGACCTTCCTCAAGGTCATCCCTTAACCCTAATCAACCCTTTACTCTGCGAAAACTTAACCTTCTACTTCGAAAACTTAAACTTTGCCTTTTCTCCAAAATTATTTGACATACAAAGCTCAAATTTGGTATGCAACTTCCTTTCAATGATATCTATCTGTTCCAAACAATTTGACCTTCCTCAGTCATCCCTTAACCCTTTATAACCCTTTACTCCACGAAGACTTAAGTACAGCTCCGGCTAAGGACCATGCAATAGGCGGTACATCCATAGTAACAGAATTGGTTTATTTGCACCTCAGTGCAACCCTTTTGTGACCAAAACTCGAAAGCTGAAATATTTCCTGAATCCGTTGATTGTTACCATGGTAACCAAGGATTTTCATTTTCGGCTCCATTCCATGCTTTCCAAAGGCGAAAATACTGATTTTTCAGTACTTTGATATACCAAGAAATACAAGCGGTGCTTATGAATTATTTATTTAATAGTTTAGTTATGTAGATTCATCCTAGATAGACAAAATGCAACAATAAACAACAAAATTTTCAAACTCTTAAACACACACCATGCTAGTGAAGATGGGTGGGGTAACTGGTATACAGTTTTTAGGCAAAATTCTGAAAAATGGCTATTTTCAAAGTAAATTATCTCTCAAGACCAGAAAGATTTCATGAAATGGTGTATTAAGATATATAAACTGACCTCTATGCTTAAACATGCAAGAAAGAAACCCTTGTGTTTTTTTCTTATTTTCAAAATAAATACATTAAGGTAGTGCATCCGTTCTCAGAATCTAAAAAAATACGAAATTATGCACTTTTCAACCAAGTTTTTCTCACAAGACCTACATAAACTATGAAAGTGATGTCTTTGATCAAATAAACTGATGTCTAAACTTAAACATAAAAGAAAGAAACATGTGTGTTTTTTTCTCATTTTCAATATATATGCATTAAGGTAGTACAACCGTTCTCAAAATCTAAAAAAATGTGAAATTATGCACTTTTCAACAAAGTTTTTCTCCCAAGACCAACATAAACTATGAAAGTGATGTCTTTGATCAAATAAACTGATGTCTAAACTTAAACATAAAAGAAAGAAAGCTGTGTGTTTTTTTCTCATTTTCAATATATATGCATTAAGGTAATACAACCGTCCTCAAAATCTAAAAAAATGCGAAATTATGCACTTTTCAACCAAGTTTTTCTCCCAAGACCTACATAAACTATGAAAGTGATGTCTTTGATCAAATAAACAGATGTCTAAACTTAAACATGAAAGAAAGAAACCTGTGTGTTTTTTTAGCTCACCTGAGCACGAAGTGCTCAAAGTGAGCTATTGTGATCGCTTTTTGTCCGTCGTCCGTCCGTCCGTCTGTCCGTCCGTCTGTCCGTCTGTCCGTCCACGATTTCTTCAAACATCTTCTCCTCCTAAACCATTGGTCCAATTTTAACCAAACTTGGCAGAAATGTTCCTTGTGTGACCCTTTTCAAAACTTGTTCGTGAATTTTTGATTTGTCAAAAAATGTGGGCGTGGCAGGGCGGGGCTTATCAGATTTTAGAGAAATCTTAAGAAAATTCTTTAAAAATCAACCATTGGGCCAATTTGAACCAAAGTTGGCAGGAATGTGCATTGAGTCACTCTTTGCAAAATTCATCCACAATTTTTTACATTTGTCAAAAAATGTGGCCGTGGCAGGGAGGAAGGGGCTTATTGGACTAAAAGAAATCATAAGAAAATTCTTTAAAAATCAACCATTAGGCCAAACTGAACCAGACTTTGCAGAAATGTTCCTTGAGTCACTCTTTTCAAAATTTGTTTTCAAATTATTGCAATTGACAAAAAATGTGGCTGTGGCAGGGAGGAAGGGGCTTATCAGACTTGGAAAAATCATCATAAGAAAATTCTTTAAAAATCAACCATTGGGCCAATTTGGACCAGACTTTGCAGAAATGTTCCTTTAGTCACTCTTTTCAAAGTTTATTCACAAATTTTTACCTTTGTCAAAAAATTATGACCGTGGCAGGGAGGAAGGGGCTTATCGGACTTGGAGAAATCATAAGAAAATTCTTTAAAAATCAACCATTGGGCCAATTTGGACCAGACTTTGCAGAAATGTTCCTTTAGTCACTCTTTTCAAAGTTTATTCACAAATTTTTACATTTGTCAAAAATGTGGCCGTGGCAGGGAGGAAGGGGGCTTATCAGACTCAGAGAAATTGTAAGAAAATTCTTTAAAGATCAACCATTGGGCCAATTTAAACCAGACTTTACAGGAATGTTCCTTGAGTCACTCTTTTCAAAATTTGTTTTCAAATTCTTACAATTGACAAAAAATGTGGCCTTGGCAGGGAGGATGGGGCTTATTGGACTTCGAGAAATTATAAGAAAATTCTTAAAAAATCAACCATTGGGCCCAAATGAACCAGACTTTGCAGGAATGTTCCTTGAATCACTCTTTTCAAAATTTGTTCTCAAATTCTTATAATTGATAAAAAATCAGGCTGTGGCAGGGAGGAAGGGGCTTATGGGACTCAGAGAAAATTGTCCTATTTCTCTTATCTATTTCTCTTATCTGTTGCTCTGGCTGGCCCCATGTTTATCTTATGTAAACAAATATGGGATTAGCCTTAGCTTATCAGATGGTAATCCTGCGCTATATTCTTTCAATCACAGACCAAATCTTGTTAATTGAGCCTATCATAAATGATCAATCTCTAACAGATCAGAATGCTTTGAAAATTAGTCCTATGTTGTATATTGCGAAATCATTAAATAATCATTGAAAAAAAAAATGTCAACAATTGTGCTAATTCATACCCAACCTTACAGGATCGATTGGAACAAAATTATTTCTTAATAGTTTCCAAACAGAAAGTCCTTATAAGTTTCATGCCTTTGAATTTGACAAAATTGCCATTATTGCTCTTGCCATCTTGATTCAGGTGAGCGATTTAGGACCATCATGGTCCTCTTGTTCTCATTTTCAATATATATGCATTAAGGTAGTACAACCGTCCTCAAAATCTAAAAAAATGCGAAATTATGCACTTTTCAACCAAGTTTTTCTCCCAAGACCTACATAAACTATGAAAGTGATGTCTTTGATCAAATAAACAGATGTCTAAACTTAAACATGAAAGAAAGAAACCCGTGTGTTTTTTTCTCATTTTCAATATATATGCATTAAGGTAGTACAACCGTTCTCAAAATCTAAAAAAAGCGAAATTATGCACTTTTCAACCAAGTTTTTCTCCCAAGACCAACATAAACTATGAAAGTGATGTCTTTGATCAAATAAACAGATGTCTAAACTTAAACATAAAAGAAAGAAACCTGTGTGTTTTTTTCTTATTTTCAATATATATGCATTAAGGTAGTACAACCGTCCTCAAAATCTAAAAAAATGCGAAATTATGCACATTTCAACCAAATTTTTCTCCCAAGTCCTACATAAACTAAGAAAGTGATGTCTTTGATCAAGCAAACTGATGTCTAAACTTAAACATGAAAGAAAGAAACTTGTTTTTTTTTTAGCTCACCTGAGCACAAAGTGCTCAAGGTGAGGTATTGTGATCGGTCGTTGTCCGTCGTCCGTCCGTCCGTCCGTCCGTCCACAATTTCTTTAAAGATCTTCTTCTCCCAAACCAGTGGACCAATTTTCTTGAAACTTGGCAGGAATGATCCTTGGGTGAAGGGCTTTCAAAGTTGTTAAAAGAATTTGATTCCATCAAAGACTCTGGCTGCCGCGGCATGAGAAAAGGGGAAAATAGCCAACTCTTTTAAAAATCTTCTTCTACCTAACCAGTTGGCCAATATTCTTGAAACTTCACATGAATGATCCTTGAGTGAAGGGCTTTCAAAGTTGTTAAAAGAATTTGATTCCATCAAAGACTTTGGCTGCCGCGGCATGAGAAAAGCGGAAAATAGCCAAATCTTTTAAAAATCTTCTTCTGCCTAACCAGTCAGCCAATATTCTTGAAACTTCACATGAATGATCCTTGAGTGAAGGGCTTTCAATGTTGTTAAAAGAATTTCATTCCATCAAAGACTCTGGCTGCCGTGGCATGAGAAAAGGGGAAAATAGCCAAATATTTTAAAACTCTTCTTCTGCCTAATTAGCAAGCCAATATTCTTGAAACTTCACATGAATGATCCTTGGGTGAAGGACTTTCAAAGTTGTTAAAAAAGAATTTGATTCCATCAAAGACTCTGGCTGCCGTGGCATGAGAAAAGGGGAAAATAGCCAAATCTTGTAAAAATCTTCTGCCTTCAACTAGTCAGCCAATATTCTTGAAACTTCCCATGAATGATCCTTTGGTGAAGGGCTTTCAAAGTTTTTGAGAGACTTTGATTCCATCAAAGCCTTTGACTTCCGCGGCATGAGAAAACGGGAAAATAGCCAAATCTTTTAAAAATCTTCTGGCTTTCTACATGTAGTGGGCCAATATTCTTAAAACTTCACATGAATGTTCTTTGGGTGAAGGGCTTTCAAAGATATTATAAGAATTTGATTAATATCAAAGCTCTTAGTGCAGTGGCATCAGAAAAAGGGTAAAAGGGCGAACACTTTTGAAAAGGCTGAATTTTGTTTCATTCTTTTGAAAAACTAAGGAAAAGGGGCTTCATTGCAAAATTCTTAATTTGCTGCTATACAGGTCAAAATGTTTCTTTCAACAAGGCAAGAAATTTCAGGTGAGCGATCTAGGGCCATCATGGCCCTCTTGTTTAAAACAAGTTTTTCTTATTAGCTCCACTGGCCGAAGGCCAGCGGGGCTTATGTCATGGCCCTGTGTCCGTCGTGCGTCCGTGCGTCCGTCCGTCCGTGCGTGCGTAAACAATTTTCAAACATCTTCTTCTCCAAAACTACTGGACCAATTTCAACCAAACTTCACACGAATCATCCTTGCATGAATCTCTACCAAATTCCTTCAAATGAATAAAATCTGTGCAGAACTTGAATTTTAATTAATTTAATTGAATTAATTTTCGAAAAATCTTGAAAAATTTTTCTTCTCCAAAACTACTGAACCAATTTCAACCGAACTTCACAGAAATGTTCCTTGCATGAATCTCTTCTTAATTCCTTCAAAAGAATAAAATCGGTGCAGAACTTGAATTTTAATTAATTTAATTGATTTAAATTTTCGAAAAATCTTTAAAAATTCTTCTTCTCCAAAACTGCTGGACCAATTTCAACCAAACTTCACAGAAATCTTCCTTGCATGAATCTCTACCAAATTTCTTCAAAAGAATAAAATCCGCGCTGAACTTGAATTTTAATTAATTTAATTGATTTAAATTTTCGAAAAATCGTTAAAAAAATTTCTTCTCCAAAACTACAGGACCAATTTCAACCAAACTTCACAGAAATCTTCTTTGTATGAATCTCTTCTTAATTCCTTCAAAAAGATAAATTCTGTGTATAACTTGAATTTTAATTGATTTAATTGAATTAAATTTTCGAAAAATCCTTAAAAATTCTTCTTCTCCAAAACTACTGGACCAATTTCAACCAAACTTCACAGAAATCTTTCTTGCATGAATCTCAACCAAATTCCTTCAAAAGATTAAAATCCGCGCAGAACTTGAATTTTAATTAATTTAATTGATTTAAATTTTTTGAAAAATCTTTAAAAATTCTTCTTCTCCAAAACTACCGAATCAATTTCAACCAAACTTTACAGAAATGTTCCTTGCATAAATCTCTTCTTAATTCCTTCAAAAAAATAAATTCTGTGTAAAACTTAAATTTTGATTAATTAAATAAGATTAATTTTTGAAAAATCTTCTTTTCCAAAACTATTTGACCAATTTTAATCAAACTTCACACGAATCTTCCTTGCATGAATCTCCTTTAAATTCCTTAAAAAAAATAATTTCTGTGTAGAACTTAAATTTTAATAAATTTAATTAAATTGAATTTTCGAATAATTGTTAAATAATCTTCTTCTCCAAAACTACAGGACCAATTTCAACCAAACTTCACAGGAATCTTCCTTGCATGAATCTCTCCCAAATTCCTTCACGATCGGATGAAAAGCTTGGCCGCTGTGGGCTAGGCTTATTTTTCGCTATATGAAACAGTGTAATTTTAACAAAATTTTAAAAACATTTCTGCTTCTTAATTACTTATTGGATTTCATTCTGGTGTAGCATGAATCTTCTTTGGATAGACCTCTATTGTATTCCTTGAAGAAAATCGTAGTCTAAATGTCTAAAAGCCAGTGGAGCGATACAGGGCCATCTTGGCCCTCTTGTTTTCAATATATATGCATTAAGTTAGTACAACCATTCTCAAAATCTAAAAAAATGCGAAATTATGCACTTTTCAACAAAGTTTTTCTCACAAGACCTACATAAACTATGAAAGTGATGTCTTTGATCAAATAAACTGATGTCTAAACTTAAACATGAAAGAAAGAAACCTGTGTGCTTTTTTCCGTATTTTCAACATATATGCATTAAGGTAGTACATCCGTTCTCAAAATCTAAAAAAATGCGAAATTATGCTTTTTTCAACCAAGTTTGGTCTCCCAAGACCAACATAAACTAAGAAAATGATGTCTTACCACAAATAAAGTGATGTCATCTATTTAGCATAAAAGAAAGAAACATCCATTTTCCCCCCTTTTTTCCATATAAATGCATTAAGGTGGTACAGCTGGTCTCAAAATCTAAAACAATGTGAAATTATGCATTTTACAAATTAATTTTTCTCCCAAGACCAACAATAAATTTATGTCATTACTTAAACATGAAAGAAAGAAACCTGTTCGTGTGTGTTTTATTTTTATTTTTTACTTTTTAGCTCACCTGAGCAACATGCTCAAGGTGAGCTTTTGTGATCACCCTGTGTCCGGCGTGCGTCGTGCGTCGTGCGTCGGAAGTCGTCAACAATTTCTTTAAACATCTTCTCCTCCTTAACCACTGGGCCAATCCTAACCAAACTTGGCAGGCATGTTCCCTGGGTGACCCTTTTCAAAACTTGTTTTCAGATTTTTGATTCGTCAAAAAATGTGGGCGTGGCAGGGCGGGGCTTATCAGACTTAGAGAAATTGTTAAATAATTCTTCAAAAATCTTCTTCTCCTTAACCATTGAGTCAATTTCTACCAAAGTTGGCAGAAATGTTCCTTGGGTGACCCTTATCAATACTTGTTTTCAAATTTTTGATTCGTCAAAAAATGTGGGCGTGGCAGGGCGGGGCTTATCAGACTTAGAGAAATTATTAAATAATTCTTCAAAAATCTTCTTCTCCTTAACCATTGAGTCAATTGTTACCAAACTTGGCAGAAATGTTCCCTGTGTGACCCTTTTCAAAACTTGTTTTCAAATTTTTGATTCGTCAAAAAATGTGGGCGTGGCAGGGCGGGGCTTATCAGACTTAGAGAAATTATTAAATAATTCTTCAAAAATCTTCTTCTCCTTAACTATCATGTCAATTTTTACCAAAGTTGGCAGAAATGTTCCTTGGGTGACCCTTTTCAAAATTGTTTTCAAATTTTTGATTCGTCAAAAAATGTGGGCGTGGCAGAGCGGGGCTTATCAGAATTTGAGAAATTGTTAAATAATTCTTTAAAAATCAAATGTTTATCCAATTTGTACCAATATTGGCTGGAATGTTTCTTGAGTGACTGTCTTGACTGTGTGTCAAGAAATTTTTGATTCGTCAAAAAATGAGGGCATGGCAGGGCGGGGCTTATCAGACTTAGAGAAATTGTTAACTAATTCTTCAAAAATCTTCTTTTCCTTAACCAATTAGTCAATTTTTACCAAACTTGGCAGAAATGTACCTTTGGTGACCCTTTGCAAAATTTGTTTTCAAATTTTTGATTCGTCAAAAAATGTGGGCAGGCAGGGCGGGGCTTATCAGACTTAGGGAAATCATGAAAAAAATCTTTAAAAATCAACCATTGGTCAAATTTGAAGTAAACTTGGCAGATCTGTTTCTTGAGTGACTGTTTTCAATTTGTGTTCATGAATTTTTTTATTTGTCAAAAAATGTAGGCATGGCAGGGCGGGGCTTATCAGACTTGGAGAAATCATTAAACAATTCTTTGAAAATTTTCTTCTCCTTAACCCTTTCCCAAACAAGACCTGGTTTTGACGTCCCTAATAGAAAAGACTTGGGAAAACATTGAAACAAAAGAAGAAACTGCTGATAACCAGTAGTTTCTCCTTTTGCCTCAATATTTGCTGTGGCATGTTTTACACAAATGCTATCTTCAATAACATCCATTTTGTCAATTGTAGCAGTTTTTGAAGTGGATCACCCTAGAATTTTGCCGTTTGGGAAAGGGTTAACCGTTGGACCAAATTATACCAAATTATTCAGGAATGTTCCTTAAGTACCCCTTTTTATTTTTATTACAAATTTCTGATTCGTAAAAAATGTGGACATGGCAGGGTGGGACTTATTCGACTAGGAGAAATGATAAGAAAAATCAACTGTTGGGCCAATTTGTACCAGGGATGTTGCTTGAGTGACTCTTTGTAACAATAATTGTGAATTTTTGATTTGTTAAAAAAAATGAGTGTGGCAGGGTAGGGCTTATCAGACTTAAAAAAGTCGTACAGAAATTCTTCAAAAATCAATTATGGGGCCAATTTAAACCAAATATAGCAAAATGCTCATTGAGTTACTCTTTTCAAACACTTTGTTGTAAATTTTTGACAGGTTAATAAATGTTGATGAGGCAAGGAGGGGCTTAAAATATTAAGCATATTAATGCTTGTAATGTATCATTCTGATGTTTCAAAATTTAATTGTAAAAGTTAAATCTTGGTTATAAAAATCAAACTGGAACAGCACATGATATTCAATATCTAAGATGTCACTACATGCAATATGATTGAATACTAATGTGACTTCATTGCATTCATTGGAAATTATGAAACTTTATTAACAATAATTTGATACGACTTATATATTTGTTCACAACAAAATTTATATCATACACAATCAAATACAGGAAGAACTCAGGTGAGCGATATCAGTGCCTTTCAGGCACTCTTGTTTATCTATAAATGCATTAAGGTAGTTCAACCATTCTCAGAATCAATTAAAATAAAGAATTTTTAGAAATTATACACATTTCAACTTACAGTTTTTGTCCCAGGACAAGCATAACCCTTTTCCAAACAAGACCGGGTTTTGACGTCTCTGAGAGAAAAGCATTGATACAAAAGAAGAAAATGCTGATGATCAGCATTTTTTCTCTTTGTCTAAATATTTTCTAAGCTCTAAAATACACATTTTCTACCTTTTATAATAAACTATTTTGTGGTCTGCAACTCATTTCAAATTAGACTGGTCCAAAATTTTGTCGTTCTGGAAAGGGATAAACATAAAAGTGATGTCATAGCACAATTATACCGATATCTATTCTTAAACATAAAAGAAACATGTAGTTTTTTTTTCTTCATCTTTTCTTTATAAATGAATTAAGGTAGTGCAACTATTCTCAGAATTTAAATAATTGTACAATTATGCATTTTTCATCCAAATTGTTCTCACAAGACCAACATAAAATAAGGAAGTGATCTCTTTTAGCAAGTAAACTAGTGTCTATGCTTAAAAATGAAAGACAGAAACCAGTGCTGTTATTGTTTTCTTATTTTGATTAAAAATGCATTAAGGTAGTGCAGCCATTTTTAACATCTAAATATTTTAGCTACATTTCAACCATTTTTTTCTCAATACCAAATTAATGTATGAATTTAATGTATAGAGAGATGAAAATGATACCTATGCTTTAACTTAAAACAAACATCAATGTCATATTTCTTCTTTTGAGTACATGTTTATTAAGGTAGTCCACCCATAATGAGATTCATGCAACGACGGAATATTTCATGCTAAGTCTTAAACATTTGTAATGCACTTGATCTCTACGGAAACATTGCGAATTAGAAAAAATAATAGATCTATACCTTCTACAGCTTAATTTTCACAGTGTTGCCCCAAATGTTCTCTAAGTCTGATGAATCTCATTTGAGGTGGACTATCTTAACCCATTACCACATGATGACAAATTTTATTACCCTTTGACTTAACCCATTACCAAACAACAAAATTTTAGACTGGTCCAAATTCAAAGATGTTGCAGATGACAATTTCAAGTTAATAAATTTTAAACTTTTTTGGTCATTTTGTTTAGAAAAAAATGTGGGAAATGAAGAAATTGCTTGTCACAAGCAATTTCTTCTTTTTCCACATAGTTTTCCAAAGTCATTAATAGGCATTATCTTATATGGAGTCAAAAAGAGTCATTGTGTGGTAATGGGTTAAAGGCTAAAAGTTTCATCTTGAAAATGAACAAACAATCCATTTCTTTATTTTCCACAATGTTTTTTATCCACAATTAAAATTGTAAAATTTCATTCACTTGAAATTGTCTTTTGCAACATATTTGACTTTGGACAACTTTAAAATTCTGCCATCTGGTAATGGGTTAATATAGTGAATATAATGCATATAAGAGGAAATCAATCCATGATACTTCACATTTCTAGGCCTTGTATCCAACAATGACAAAAATTAAATTTATCAATTAACATTCATATAAAAGTCTTGCATTAACCCTTTTCCAAACAAACCATCATTTTGATGTATCTTGTAGAGAAGGCTTTGAAAAAAAAACCACTTGAGACAAAAGAATACAATGCAGATAACAAGCAATTTCCCTTTTTTTATCGCAACAGTTTCATTTCTTACTATAGCCTAACCAAAGACCATATTGAACACACATGTATTGTTATCTTAACCCTTTCCCAAACAACAAAATTTTAGGGTGATCCAATTTGAAAGCTGCTGCAGACGACAAAACTGATGATAATAGACATGATTTGCGTAAAATATGGCACAGAAAATATTGAGACAAAAGGAGAAACTGCTGGTTATCAGCAGTTTCTTCTTTTGTTTCAATGTTTTCCCAAGACTTTCCTTCTGGGGACGTCAAAACCAGGCCTTGTTTGGGAAAGGGTTAAGCATCTACGATAACTGAGAAAATGTTAAAAATGCTTTCCTACAATCCATTCAATAATTTTTACCATATGAGATACCATTGTTATCATCCCCCCACAACTGAAGCTTAAGGGGTATACTGGAATAAGCCTTTTGGTCTGTTGGTTGGTCCGTCAGTTGGTAAGTTCCACAAAATCTTATTCATAAAAATCTTACGACAGTTTCTGTCAGTTTTGCTTCATACTAAGCAAAAGCATTTGTTCATAGGGACCTGTAGATGTGAAAGACACAATTTTCATGAAAATTCCATCACAAATTATTGAGTTAAGGACCCTTATTTGGCTAAAAGACTCTTGTCCACACAACTCCTACAGTTTATGTCTAATTTGCTTCATACTTGGCAGAAGTGTTTGTTGGGATATGTAGATGAGAAAGACAATCTCTTTCTTTCACCATTTAGTCGTTGAAATAAGCTTTGACCTTGAAAACCTAACCATTCAGATCTTCAGCGCCCACACTTGCTGACAGCACAATGTTATAACTTTTCCCCCCAAATTCACTGTAAGGTGTGAAACTTTTATGGGACCACTGAACTATTAGTGTTCCATATCTAGAGACTTCATGGTATGTACTTCTTTACAGGGCCATTTCCTTGAACAATTCAGTCTGTTGTATACAACTACAATCTCCAGAATCTGTAACCTACAATCATGCTTCATTTTGTGGTATTTCATGAGCTTGTCAACAAGTGGATAAAGATGGAAATGTGTCAAATATTTAGTTGATCTTGGCAGGCAGGCTGTTTGACTTTAATCATGTCTCACTCTGTCTTCTTCTGCTGTGCAGATAAGTTCTTCACCTGAAGAAAAACACAAAGATATAAAATCATTTTTCATTATCTCTTTCATACAAATATTTCTTCAAGAATAGAAGGTCCGGAAATTGATACAATTAAATCTTAACAGATAGACAGGTCAAAAAAGAACAATATATGTAAAAAATTCAAACAGCAAGTATGAAGAGCAATATGGCTGGATCATTCTCAATGAGGTAGTCATCCAGGCTAGCATTAACTAGAGGTAGCAGTCTGGTGTTACATTGAACTTAAAATATAAATGATCAGTAAAATAGACAGCAATATTATGAAATCAAAGCATATAATATATAACAAATTTTGTACCATACATACCTGGCTGATATTCAGGACAGTTACATAATTTCAAGCAGAGATTCTACATCATAAAGGACCACCGGTACAGAGCCATCTGAAAGTAAATAAAGAACAGACTCATTATTTCAAAATAAGAGGAATGTCACTAAAATGACATTGAGATATATGGCAGTTTGAAATTATGGAACTTTGTTAAATTGCATCAAGAATTAATTTTAAAAAAGTTTTGCTCATTTTATACCTCACAATATTTCTGAAATATTCTATTATTATTTTTATTTGATCTTGACAAGAGGGGATCTAGATTTTCAATTCAAACAAGAGGGCCATTGGCCCTGGAGCGCTCACCTGATATAACTTTTTGTATACCAATTTTCAGGTTGATTGGACAAAAATTGTGACCTCTAGGGTGCACACAAGGTTACTATAATTTGACCTCTTGACCTAGAATTGATCAAGACAATCATTCTAATCAATTTTCAGGTTGATTAGGCAAAAAATGTGGCCTCTAGAGTGCATACAAGGTTTTACAAAGACTTTATCTCATGACCTAATTTATGACCCCAGATGACCCAATTTCTATTTTGTCCGAGAATTGATCAAGACAATCATTCTGATCAATTTTCAGGTTGATTGGGCAAAAAATGTGGCCTCTAGAGTGCACACAAGGTTTTTTTAAGATTTGACCCCCTGACCTAGTTTTTGACCCCAGATGACCCAATTTCGACCTTGTCCGAGATTTCATCAAGAAAATCATTCTGAGCAAATTTCAGATTGATTGGGCAAAAAATGTGGCCTCTAGAGTGCACACAAGGTTTTACAAAGATTTGACCTCATGACCTAGTTTATGACCCCAGATGACCCAATTTCGAACTTGTCCGAGATTTAATCAAGACAATCATTCTGATGAATTTTCAGGTTGATTGGGCAAAAAATGTGGCCTCTAGAGTGCACACAAGGTTTTTCTAAGATTTGACCCTGTGACCTAGTTTTTGACCCCAGATGACCCAATTTCAAACTTGTCCGAGATTTCAACAAAACAATCATTCTGAGCAAATTTCAGGTTAAATGGGCAAAATATGTGGCCTCTAGAGTGCACACAAGGTTTTTCTAAGATTTGACCCCGTGACCTAGTTTTTGACCCCAGATGACCTAATTTCGAACTTGTCCCAGATTTTATCAAGACAATCATTCTGAGCAAATTTCAGGTTGATTGGGCAAAAAATGTGGCCTCTAGAGTGCACACAAGGTTTTTCTAAGATTTGACCCCGTGACCTAGTTTTTGACCCCAGATGACCCAATTTTGAACTTGTCCGAGATTTCATCAAGACAATCATTCTGAGCAAATTTCAGCTTGATTGGGCAAAAAATGTGGCCTCTAGAGTGCACACAAGCCAAAGGTTGACGCACGACGGACACCGGACGATGGACACAGCGGTATCACAATACCTCACCATGAGCACTATCGTGCTCAGGTGAGCTAAAAAGCAGTAATACCAGATAACCACTGCCGAGACAAAATGATTATGCATATATCAACTTCAATGGGGTGAAAGCGTTTTGCTTAAAACTATAAATATAAATAAGCCAAAATATGGAATAAAAGGGCCCATAAATGATAAGGCTTTTGATACTAACAATAACATGGATGCAGATGTCAGAGCGTGTGACGTCAAAATTGGAGAAATGACCTCCAGCTTTGAAGACTAGGGGTCGCAATGACCAGACCTACAAATTCTTATGCACAGGGAAACACCCTGACTTTCATTAATAAGTGGTTTGGGGCACTTTTGGCTGAAAACTTAAAGACACAGACCTATGCATGACTGTCAGATTGTTGGTTACCAGTATTTTCTTCTTTCGCCTAAAGGTTTTCCTTAGCCTTTTCTATCAGGGACATCAAAACCTGGTCTTGTTTGCGAAAGGGTTAAACCAGCCCATACACTCAGTAAAACGGTAAAACCGACCCAGAATGGTCAAACCGGCCCCATAAATATAATCATTACTGATAATCATGATAATTGTCATAGAAAATTTAGGGCCAATTTTGGGGGCGGTTTCACCGTTAGAAAATCTATCATGAGGCCAGTTTTATCGTTTTGGGGCGGGTTTAACAAGGTAGGCCTACATGTTTTACCGTTTTGGGGCAGGTTTAACCATGGGCTGGTTTAACAAGGGGCAGGTTTGACAGTTTGTGAAAAAAAAAAGAAAAAAGTTTTTATGTGTAATAATCAGTTGTCTCCAAATTTCAATGACTAAAGACTTTTAGCAAAATTATTTAGATGCATGTGGAATGATATTCAGATTGTAAACACTTTTGAAAATAACAAAGCTATCAAAACCATAGGACCTATCGAATGCATGGGAGGAAAGGATATTTCTGTTTTTCTACTTTCACTTTGAAATACCATCATACATTATACACATTTGACTGAATTACACAGTCACGAGTTACCAAACATACTATGATGTATTTCAAGTAGATCTAGTGTGAAACTAAAATAGTTTGTGTTATAAAGATATCCACAGTACATACTTTCCTGGTCTAGCCTGATGCACAGGTAAACAACGAGCAATGTTGGTTTTCTCATAAAAGTAGTCAACCTCATTGATACAGAACAGAAGGCCAGACTTGCTCTGGTCATAATACTAACCTCTTGTGTCTTTCCTTGTGTATAAATACATAATCATTTCGTGAAAACAAAAATAATCAGATTCTTCAGGTGGTAAGGCCATACACAGTCGCCATTTTGGTCTGGGGATAATCAAAGTATTCAAGGTAATAAATCAAAGTACCTAAAGTACTATACAAATATCACACATATTTTTGCCCTTTGCCGTATTTAACCTAAAAAACACACGGGTTTGACTTTTGATATTTGAACATAAAGTCATTTCTCATATAATAGGCATAACACTTATGTAATAACGTTCTGGTCTTGAGAGAAAAAAACCTTCAAATTTTACAATGTAAAGCAATGGGATTTGAGTTAAACATGTAAAATTTAAAATCGCCGTGGCAATCATACACCAATGTGCAGACCAAAAAGATTGGTCATTTGCTTTGTTTTATGACTAAATCAGTTGGGAAAAATAGAAAACATGCATTTTCTTGACATGCGATGTACCGCCTTTTGCAGGTTTTGCTTGGTTCTTAGCCGGAGCTGTACTTAACATTTTAGAAAAATGGCCATTTCGGGGGAATTTGTGTTTCACAACCACATCTTGTTGTTTTAATTTTTTTCATGAGTATCCAATTGTTACTGCTGAAAAATTGAAACATCATTCAAACAATCCGCCAAACATGAGTTAGAATATGAATTATAGATTAGTATGAACCTTTCCTGTGTGACTCAAGTTTTAAAAGCCCATTACAGTTATTTCAGACCATTAAATATAAAGGAATTTTTTTTTTCCAAAATAGATCTCTAACCTACTTCTGTCCAAAACAATCAGTGATTTTGATTTCTGAATAGATAAAAATTTGGAAAAACATAGAGGGAACAGAAGAAAATGCTGATAATCAGCATTTCTCCTTTTCCTTCAATATTTACAGTGTTATACAAAAAAAACCTGTCTGCTCCCTGTAAAATTATTTTGGTTTATGCAACACTCTTGAATTTCTCAAGCTTACAAGTTTTATGTTTTTGAAGGGGTTATAGCCCTTTCCCAAATGGCTAAAATGGAGGATAGCACAACAAAATGATCTTTATGATGAGAGGATCCATGCACATTAAACCCCAGAAAATATTGAGGCAAAAGTAGAAAATGCTGATTCAGATTACCAGCATTTTCTTCTTTTGCCTCAATGTTTTTCCTAAGCCTTTTTAATTAGGTATATCAAAATCAGGCCCAGGTTTCTGGAAAAAACTTAGGTACGTTCTCATGCTCAAATCTGAGCACCGTGCTCAAATCGCACGAAATCCACATGAACTTCAATCGCTTTTAACGTTGGAGAGTATTCCTTTGAAGTTGAGCATGTTCTCATGAGTATATGCTTAAGTTTTTTCGAGTAACCGGGGCCAGGTCTTGTTTGGGTAAGGGTTAATATAAGCTATTCATTTCAGGTCCCAATATTCCCCCAGTACCCAGCAATGTCAGTATAACCCATCCACTGTTGTCTAGACAGCCTGAGACCCAGACCACCATAGTGCGCGGACCCAGGGGTGGACGACAGAGGACAGCCTGCAGATTCAACCCAAACACCCACGAGTTACATGTCAACTTCCCTCGACAACCAAACCCACCTGTCATCTTACAAAGGTAAGGTCAGCCTTCAGATTCAACCCAAACACCCATTAGTTACATGTCAACTTCCCTCGACAACCAAACCCACCTGTCATCTAACAAAGGTATGGTCAGCCTTCAGATTCAACCCAAACACCCTCAAGTTACATGTCAACTTCCCTCGACAACCAAACCCACCTGTCATCTTACAAAGGTAAGGTCAGCCTTCAGATTCAACCCAAACACCCTCAAGTTACATGTCAACTTCCCTCGACAACCAAACCCACCTGTCATCTTACAAAGGTAAGGTCAGCCTTCAGATTCAACCCAAACACCCTCAAGTTATGTGTCAACTTCCCTCGACAACCAAACCCACCTGTCATCTAACAAAGGTTAGCTATCAAAACTGCTTCTTTGTGATATTATTATGTATCTAGATGGAAACCTCTTCAATATTCAGGCTATTAGGTGCAGTCCTTCCACATTTGTAGAACAAGACTATATAAATCCTTTAACAAACAATTATATCTTAGATGGCGCTGAATTTAAAGCAATTACAGATAGCTAAATTAAAGGTGATGAAAAATGGAAATTTCTGTTTCAACCACTGTAGATTTTGAAGGAGAAGAAAATTTTCACTTGATGTTTTGTAAGCTTTTTTTATCATTATACGCCTGAAGGGTCGTATTATGTTATGGCCCCGTTCGTCTGTCCATCTGTCTGTCTGTCCGTCTGTCCGTTAGCAATTTCTTGTGTGCGCAACTCCTACAGTTTTGATTGGAATTTGATCAAACTTGCCACAATAAATCTGCATTGTGTCTAGTTGTGCACCTCGCTTACAGAATTCAGATAACTCTTTTCGTTCTTGAATTATCTGCCCTTGAATTAAAAAAATGCCCATTTTCTTGTGTGCGCAACTCTTACTACAGTTTTGATCAGAATTTGATCAAACTTGCCACAATAAATCTCCATGGTGTCTAGTTGTGCACTCCGCTTACGAAATTTAGATAACTGATTTCGTTCTTGAATTATCTGCCCTTGAATTTAAGGAAAAATGCCCATTTTCTCAAAAATGCCCATTTACTCCTGTGTGCTACTTCTACAGTTTTAACTAGAATTTAATCAAACTAGCCACAAGGAATCCCTATGGTGTCTTGTTGTGCAAGTAAAATTTTGATAAGTTTTCATGTTTGAATTATCTGCCCTTGAATCGAAAAAATGTCCAATTTTTATTGACAAGCCCCTCTCGGGCGTATATGGGCCGCTCTGCGAAGCTCTTGTTTTCAAGTGTCTTCAAAATTAGGAATTGTCTGGGATAGGGTATGTATTGAAATTTGTGTCCTAGGCTAATGGGCTCTCATTTTGAAGAGCTACAGATAAAGAGGATTATAGATTGGCAAAGTGCAAAATATTGTTCATCGATCGCCAAACCCTTTGTTCAAGGTGCTCATTAGAATTTCTCCTTTAGAAGATTCAAATATGTACACACAACAGTGGTTTTGAATTGTTAAGAATTTTTCTGTTAGAATACAAAAGAATTTGAAGTAGTAACTGTCATATTTGGTTATAGAGAAAATTTGATCAAGTTTGCTACTTTCTTCCCACATTTTCATACATTGATATTTGTGGTGTTCTGTGTAGCTATAGTAAGGCATCTTGTACTGACCAGGGTTCTGGTGATATTCTAGAAACCTTTGTATGTTGAGTTTACATGCTGTATTAACATCAATTCTGCTGTAATTCTTTGTAATATGAATGGTATAATATATGGAATTAATGTTTCAGTTTTAAAATCAACAAGTTTGCTACTTTCTTCCGACATTTTCATACATTGATATTTGTGGTGTTCTGTGTAGCTATAGAAATATATCTTATACTGACCAGGGTTTGTGATAAACTTTTATAAACCTTTGTATGTTAGGATGACATGTTGCATTTAATAAAAGTTAATAGACAGTTTATTTAGGTAACGTAAACTATAAACAGTTTCTAGTTACATACAAATTATAAACAAAATGACAAACAAGGTCAAACAAAATAGCAAATAAACAAATTATAACACAACATTGGGAACAAGTGAAACAACAAAAAAAAAACATAAAGACAATTGAAACAAACGAAACAAAGAACAAAAATCATGTATCTTTTTCAATAGACAAGAAATGTGAAATGAAAAATAGAAAGTACATTTAACAATACTTATACTTGAATAGAGTTTAAGATTATAATGTTTTAAATTGTGATGTTATGTATATTATAAGGAAGTTAAATGAACTGAAAGATGGAATAATTTAGTGTTATAGCGTAACTGGATGTGTATTATCCGATGACAAAGTTAGTTCTAAGCTGCAAGGCAAATTGCAAAAACTTAGCTAACTTAATAACAGTGATCCAAAGCAAATACACTTTTACCTTTATGAAGTAGTAAAGGGTTGAACAATCACTACAAGTTTTCTCCGTGAGGACATGAGTTTTGAACTGATGGATGATAATAATAAACGGTTTTCATAATCTGTTTGCTACTTTCTTCCCACATGTTCATACATTGATATATGTGGTGTTCTGTGTAGCTATAGTAAGACATCTTGTACTGACCATGGTTCTCAATCTTGTTTTGGACCTTTGTATGTCAAGATTACATACCTCTTTGGCCACATGCTTCTGTTAATAAAGTTTAAGAAATGGTATTTTGTATCATACATATAGAAGTAGAAACAAGTTTTCATAAAAAATGTTTCATTCTGACCATGTCTTCCCATAAGGCCTGTGCGATATGCCCTCTTTCTCTTCCAGAATAACACATGATCAAAGAGGTTAGGTCATGTGATAGAAGACGCGTAGAAGTCAGAAGACCAAAAATAAATCGAACATGTCTAGAAAACGGCAGTGGCTTATCTATCAAATAGGAGGAAATTAGAATGGCCAGCTCCAATTCAGTAGACTGGGTACCGTTCCTGATACTACTACTATGTACTGAGAAAGGCGCTTCTTTTTCAAAAGCACAAGTTTTGTTCTCGTTTTGATCCCAAAATTAATACAAACTAGCTGTAAACAAGTGATTTTCAGCAATTGAGAAAATCTGCACTTTGTAACTAAAGACGCTCTGATGTTGCCGACCACATGACCTCTTCTGTCTTCCGTTTCTGTTCAAAATTGGAAGAGGTAGAAGAGCTTCCAGAAAAAGAAGAGATAGGTTCGATTTAGTCAGAAGTGCTTGTCACGTGACTTTTGATTTATAAGAGGTAAAACGAATAGAATTTAAGCGCTACTACTTCTAGAAGAGCTCTACCGGCCTAAATCGCATGTGGCTATAGTTTCATGCATTGAGCTGGGGTGTTTTTTTCACTTGCACTTGGACAACTTCACTTGTCCTGAAACATAAAGTCTACTTGTCCAGGAAAACACAAAGATAAATGTTGATATGTTAAACTCAATTATTTGAAAGGCTAGGCATTGTAACACTGAATTTAATTGAAAGTTTATTTTCCTTTTACACATTACTGTAGAAAAAAGATTACTTTTACATCTTCGGCCCCAGGCTGATCGCATTCATAAGTTGCAAAGGCAACTTTCACGATTTTTTAGGCTAGTTTTGCACATATCCAAGGACAAGGTAGATGGATATTTCTACTTGTCTGCAGTCCTTAAACCCAAGTCTGACAAGTCAGGCATAGGAATTCCACACCCTTGCATCGAGATATGTGGTGTACTGTGTAGGTAATGTGAAATATACTTACTAAGTTCTGATATAGATTTTGTCCACTTTTGTATGTTGAGACTATATTCTTTATGCAGTTGGCAATCTTTGGCAGATGCTCATTATGAAGAGTAAGATTGTGAACAAAACTATCTGACCAATGAATCCATACTAAATGGTGCTTGAAATAAGTGTGAGGCTATAAAACATAAATCCTGTGACCTGGTTTCAGGTTGTTAGGTCCGCTATAATACATAAATCCTGTGACCTGGTTTCAGGTTGCTAGGTCCAAGTACAGCTGCAGATGTTCTACAGTTAACCAACACTCTGAATACACAAGCTGGTCCCACACACACACGGGTGGTCCTCTCTAACAATGATTTACGCATTATAGCTAGACCAGAAGAAGAACGTATTCTAGAGGAACTCTTTCATGTAAGTGGATTTCATTCTGTTTGTCTAGTCGAATTTTGAAACGAGGATGGATGTCACAATAAACATTTAAATACAAACCAAGTGCTTGTTTTTCTGTCTTCACTACCGCACAAGTTAATCCTTTCCCAAACGACAAAAAATTGAACTGTTTCAATTTGAAAGATGACAAAATGGATTTTGATGCAGACAAACTGTGTACAACATAAGTTCTCTTCCCTATAAACTGGTCAGTAGGTATATCCCACCAATATGTATCTTTTTGTGTCAAGGTTATTCACCATTGTGGAGCAATAGATAAATGTCAAACTTTAGACAAACATACTTTTAGGGATCAATTATTTTTCCATGAACATATCTTGTTTTAAGCTTTGATAGACTAACATCATAAATCAAAAATTCAAATATTTTCTGACTGTATTTCAGGATTTTAATCCCAATCCCAATTCCTCTATGGGTACACTGTCCACAATTCCAAGTACACTGAACAGATGGACAGAAGAAGCTAAAGTATTGGACGGTGACAGTTTATATGACTGTATGGCAGGTGGGAAGTTCTGTATAAATATACTAGTGTTATCAACTTGTGACTGAGACACAAAAATAGTGAAACCAACATTTGTGAAACACATGATTATTTCAATAAAGGAATTAACATACAAATGCAAACTGAATCTTAGAGAGTTTTGATTACTTAATCCAACAAACATGCTTTGAACAGTTGGTAGCGCATCAGTCTCATAATGATGGTGCCCCATGGTTATGCCATGGTAAATATCAGTTTGGCATTTTGTCACCCACTAATGGGTTGATAATTGTAAATGTTACTGAGATGAGCAGCTGGAGGCTCAAAAAAGCAGTTGTGGTAATACTGGGAAGAGAAATAAGAGGAATCCAATGTAAATTGCTGGAGCTGCTGTGATAAGGTTGAAATACTGCTAAAGTAGAGTAATGCCAAAGTAAAAGCTTTGTTTTTGCAGCTTTAAAGCCAGAGATAGTTGAGAAACTGGAGAAAGAAAGAGATGAAGAGCTGACAGAAAGGAGAGAGAAGAGAAAGAAGGCAGCAGAGGAAGAGGAGAATAAGAAGAAAGCAGAAGTCCAGAAAACACCAGCTGATAGTAACACTGAACAGAAAATGGAGGTAAGAAAAATAATGGGACTAATATATACCTGCATTAAAATATCAGGAACATAGCACTATTTGGCGGCCGCGGCCTTAGCGCAGTTGGTAGCGCATTTGCCTCGCATTCGAGAGCTCCCGGGTTCGATCCCCGGCCGCGGATAACACTAATCGTTAACCTAAGTGGGCGAGCAGCTGGAGGCTCGGTAAGGGTGTTGTGGTAGTACTGGTTTGAGAAACAACAGGAATCCATGGTTAGGTGCTTCAGCTGCTGCGATATGACCCTGGCAGTTGAAAACGGCGTAAAACCACAATAAACTCAAACGCACTATTTGGCCTGAAAACATAAAGATTGTCCATACTTATTGAACCACAAGTGATACAGAGGCCCACATGAAAGATTGGGCAACCGAATGTGTAGCCTCTATAAATAAAGTCATTATTATTATTATTAGCTCACCTGAGCACGAAGTGCTCAAGATGAGCTATTGTGATCGCTTTTTGTCCGTCGTCCGTCCGTCTGTCAGTTCACAATTTCTTTCAACATCTTCTTCTCCTAAACCATTGGGCCAATTTTGACCAAACTTGACAGAAATGTTCCTTGGGTGACCCTTTCAAAAACTTGTTCGTATATTTTTGATTTGTCAAAAAATGTCGGCGTGGCAGGGCGGGGCTTATCAGACTAAGAAAAATCATAAGGAAATTCTTTAAAAATCAACCATTGGGCCAATTTGAACCATATTTGGCAGGAATGTTCCTTAGGTGACTCTTTTCAAAATTTATTCACAAATTTTAAGATTTGACAAAAAATATGGGTGTGGCAGGGCGGGGCATATCAGACTTTGACAAATCCTGAGAAATTTCTATAAAAATCAACAATTGTAAAAGGGTTCAAGGCACTTGTGTAAAATAAACAAAGACTGGTGAGTAAGATAAGCATAATGCCCGGAGCGTGGCTGCAGGTAAAAGGGGTCAAATACATTGTATTTGTTATTTAAGCTTTGAATTCTTTGTTGTTGGTACTCATTAGAACAGTCTAGATTAGATCATTCTAAAGAATACCCACAGCACAGGGTTTGATAAACATTGAAATATATTTTACAATTTGGAAAACCATTGACCTTTCTTATTTGAATCTCAATTACAGTCTCTCTTTCTAGGATTATCTGAATGCTTTAACCCTTTCCTGAAGAAGCCTGGTTTTGAAATCCCTTTAGAATTTGAATAGTCTTGGGGAAATATTGAGTCAAATGTAGAAAATGCTGATAATCAGCAATGTTTTCCCTTTGCTTAAATATTTTATGTGCTATATTGTACATGAATCCTTCCTTTATCCATGGATATTAATTTTGTCTTCTACAACTCCTTCAAATTGGAAAGGTATATTACTTTTCTGCTTGGGAAAGGATTAAGCCCTTTCCCAACTATACACATGTTTTGTCTCACTGAAATATAGAAAAAAGCTGGGAGATTGTTATGGCCTGGCAAAAGAAGAAAATGCTGATATGCAGTAGCCTGCATTTGCTCCTTTGTCTCATCATTTTCTGCCCACTTTTGTACATGAATGCAGTCTTACTCAACATTCTGTTTTGTTAGCTCACCTGAGCACGAAGTGCTCGAGGGGAGCTATTGTGGTCACTCACCGTCCGTCGTCCGTCTGTCCGTCTGTCCGTCCGTCAACAATTTCTTCAAACATCTTCTTCTCCAAAACTAACAGGCCAATTTTGACCAAACTTGGCAGGAATGTTCCTTGAGTGACCCTTCTCAAAACTTGTTCGCGGATTTTTGATTCGTCAAAAAATGTGTGCGTGGCAGGGCGGGGCTTATCGCACTTAGAGAAATCCTAAGAAAATTCTTTAAAAATCAACCATTGTTCCAATTTGAACCAAACTTGGCAGAATTGTTCCTTGAGTGACCCTTCTCAAAAATTGTTTGCAGATTTTTGATTCGTCAAAAAACGTGGCCGTGGCAGGGAGAAAGGGGCTTATCAGACTTAGAAAAATCATAAGAAAATTCTTTAAAAATCAACCATTGGGCCAATTTGAACCAAACTCGGCAGAATTGTTCCTTGAGTGACCCTTCTCAAAATTTGTTCGCAGATTTTTGATTCGTCATAAAACGTGGCTGTGGCCGGGAGAAAGGGGCTTATCAGACTTAGAGAAATCATAAGAAAATTCTTTAAAAATCAACCATTGAGCCAATTTGAACCAAACTTGGCAGAATTGTTCCTTGAGTGACCCTTCTCAAAAATTGTTTGCAGATTTTTGATTCGTCAAAAAACGTGGCCATGGTAGGGAGAAAGGGGCCTATCAGACTTAGAAAAATCATAAGAAAATTCTTTATAAATCAACCATTGGGCCAATTTGAACGAAACTTGGCAGAATTGTTCCTTGAGTGACCCTTCTCAAAATTTGTTCGCAGATTTTTGATTCGTCAAAAAACGTGGCCGTGGCAGGGAGAAAGGGGCTTATCAGACTTAGAGAAATCATAAGAAAATTCTTTAAAAATCAACCATTGAGCCAATTTGAACCAAACTTGGCAGAATTGTTCCTTGAGTGACCCTTCTCAAAACTTGTTTGCAGATTTTTGATTCGTCAAAAAACGTGGCCGTGGCAGGGAGAAAGGGGCTTATCAGACTTAGAGAAATCATAAGAAAATTCTTTAAAAATCAACCATTGGCCCAATTTGAACCACACTTGGCAGAAATGTTCCTTGGGTGACTCTTTTTAAAATTTGTTCTCAAATTTTTTATTCGTCAGAAAAAGTGGGTGTAGCTTATCGGACTTACAGTGTTGGCAAATTTTGTATTGGACAAAAAAAGTGGCCGTGGCAGGGTGTGGCTTATCAGACTTAGAGAAATCATAAGAAAATTCTTTAAAAATCAGCCATTGGGTCAATTTGAAACAAATTTGGCAACAATGATCCTTGAGTGACCCTTTTCAAAATTTGTTTGCTAATTTTTTATTTGTCAAAAAAGTGGGCGTGTCTTTTAACTTCTTTCAGGTGAGCGATATAGGGCCATTCTGGCCCTCTTGTTTACTTTTAGTGGTGTGTATTAAAGTATCAAGATCTCTATCTTTATGCTCTCTAAAAAGGAGGTTATAAATGTGCTATATAGTTCACTTCCGGTGAAAGCGAAAGTAGACATGGGCAAGTGGAAATTTTTCTTGCGTTCTGTTGCAATTCGGCTTTAGCGAGACATGGCTATAACGAGACATCGAGCGATGTCCCGGCGATCTCGTTATACCTGGAGTGCACTGTATCATGTTGGGGGTTGACTGTGTTTCATATGAAAATGATTAAGAGGGCAATGTTTGACAATCTTTTCTCAAATTTTAAGACCTGAAGATTTTTAGCGAGCCGGGACTTTATGTCCGGGGAGCTAATGTCACAGCCATAGTGTCGGCGTCGCGTCCCGTCCCGTCTTCACTTGAAAAACTTTAACCTGGTCTATATCTCAGGCACTATTAGAGATACAGCCTTGATATTTCATACATAGATACATCTCGACAAGACCTTTCATTTGGGATCATGACCTTTGACCTAGTGATCTTGACCTTGGAGTTCGACCTACTTTTGAAAAACTTTAACCTGGCCTATATCTTGGGCACTATTAGAGATACAGCCTTGATATTTCATACATAGATACATCTCGACAAGACCTTTCATTTGTGACCATGACCTTTGACCTTGTGACCTGGACCTTGGAGTTTGACCTACTTTTAAAAAATTGCTGTTTTTGTGACAAGCTCCGGTATAGGCGAGCTACGTTGTCCGCGGACAACTCTTGTTTGCATAGTTTAATGTCTGAAAATTATTCCTATGATGTAGCTTCTTGCCTTTAGCCTGATTGGAACAGAAAGTCCCTAGTTAAATGCCTTTGCATGTGACAAAATTGACATTTTTGCTCATTTCATCTTGGTTCAGGTGAGTGATTTAGGACCATCATGGTCCTCTTGTTATAATTATACAGCTTTCACATTTAACATTTTGATCCGAGGCTGGGGTCATAGAGCAGTTTGAAGTGTGTTGGACCCAGATTTGATCCCCAGCCATGACAAATATTCTCTCTGACATTTATTTCCCATCAATAGATGGAAATTTGTGTACCCAAGTGAGATGCAGGCTTGTAACTATCCATTGTTGATCTATGATTTAACCAGGATCTTACTTAACTGTAAGAGGCAAGTAGATCCTGATCAGACTCAGTGTGTGGTCAGGCTGATCTGAATCATATGCTAAATGTTGTCTTCCATACTTGCTATATACAAACATATATTGTAAACACATTGTAGGTATGTGCCAGTACAACAGTACAAGATGGTGGTGTCCCTGTAGATGTAAGCAGTATACCACTCCCTACAGCTACCACCACCTCCGCCACACCAACAACATCCACAGCTAGACAGATGAGTAAGTCCAAACCAAACAACATTTTACAGGGTTGTCTGACCTCTTTGCCTTCAAAGTTGGGGATGATTTCTCCAATCTTGGGGATCAAATTTTATAAACACCTTTGGACTTGAGTATCTCAAAAAATCTGGATCTTAAAAGTTGCATCATCAATGACCCTCAGGTAAATTTCTACCAAAGTCCAGGAATTTCTAAGAAAATGAGACAAAGTACCTTGGTATAGTACAGTTCACATGTTTTTGCCTATTCTTGGGCATCTCCGCGATTCGATTTAGCTGGATTCAAGTGGAAAAACACGATGGCTGTGATAAGCGCGTTTTTGCACTAAAACATGCGGATTCACATTGATTTATCCATCCAAACCATAGCGAATCGCGGTGATTTACATAGATAAGCAACATGAGCTGTACTGTAATGAATGGTACATCACCTTCTAAGACTTTTTTAGTTATAATGGTAAGGCCAAAGATACTAAAATGTTACATGTATGAAAAATTTTCAAATTTTGTAGGAGAATATAATTATTTTGCCCCCGCAAAACGAATGGTTTAGGGGTTATACTGGAATCGGCCTGTCTGTCCATCGGTCTGTGTACAAAATATTTGTCAAGAGCATATCTCTGAAAGTATTGTAGCTATGATCATGAAACTTCATGGGTAGATACTCGTAGATCTCACTAAGGAGAAATGCAATAAACAAGAAGCATAACTCCTTTACTTTCGATGAAAATACTTGTCCTGGTAAATGTACTGGTGGGGGTATTTTATCACCCTTAGTGATAGATTTCTACTTAAGTCTGGCTTGTGACAATCCTAAAAGTGTTGTATAATAATGATTTGAAACATTGAAACAGAGAGAGTGCAATGCTCACATTCAGACAAGTTCTATATTATGTTTTAGTCTGCTTCTTTGAATCTTTGTTATTATAAGACTGATTAAAGTGAATCTACAGCCAAGATAAAAAAAATATATATTGAATCTACAATTTGAAAGTTTTTCAAAGTGTGTACCATTACTATTAATTTATACTTACATTTTGCAGGTGATGCAGAAGCAGACGCAGCCGCTAAGATATGGGCCGAGGCTGTAGAGAAGCATTTAGAAGAGCAGGAGTTTGGTGGTCTGGGTGCTACAGCAGGAACCCCCGTCACGACCAGTACAGCCACCACACACGCTCCAGCACAGGCTACTGCCGCTACTGGGGGATTCCAGGCCATGCCACCGCTCACCCCGCTAGCCGCTCCGGACGTGGTGCCTCAACAGTCAATGATCAGTCGTCTACAGTCCTTTACCAATACATCAGGGCCCGACACATCAACTCCCGTGACTGCTGCTCCACCATCTACTGCTCAAATCTACGCTCCGCCCGTTTTTCCTCCGCCACTCCCCTCATTTCCAGATGATCTTCTCATTACCAGCTCTGTACCGTCTAGCTCAGTCAACACACCACTAAATACAAACACGGGTCTACAGCTGGCTGGGGCATTCTCTAATTCAGGACTTCCACAGATTGTTGGCAACCCAATCCCATTTGTGACGCCCATCAACAGTTCACAAAATGTGCCATATATGCCAGAATACACACCACTTGATCAAGGGATACCCATGCTCACACCCCAGGCTCCCAGGGTCAACAACCAAAATCCAACTAGGTAATAATGCAAATGCAATAGGTAACAAAGAAAAACCTACAGATGGGAGGGGTAAAGACATTCCTAAGTTTGTTATTTTGAAACCAAATCCTTTGTTGTAGATACTCATTTGAATCATCTTAATAAGTCTATTCCAATGAGTACTCACAACATAGGATTTAAAAAAACAATGAATAAAGTATTGCATGTAGAAAAGCTGTTTCCCTCTGTTATGCATTTACAAAAGCCATTACCCCCTCTTATTTGTAGCTCTGCAAATATAAGGTTTTAATGATGCATTCAAGGATTCTTCAGGTAAAATGAGGTGGCTAGTTCACCTAACTAGTATTCATGGCATTTTTATGCTCCTCGAAACATTTTTGAGGGAGCATTAGTCTCCACACTCTCTCTCTGTCCGTCCACGGCCACATCTCAGCAACCCTTTTACCAAATTTGATGAAATTTTGTGTATGAAAATGAATTTTTTCCCGTTATCAATTTGGGGCTGCATTAACCCTTTCGCTGCCAGGGGACAGGTTATGCCGTCCAACTTATGCCGTCCAACGAAAATGTCGCTTAAGTGCCAGGGGACGGCATTTGACGTCCACAAGGGTGACTGGGAAAACGCCACAATATTTTTATGCTCCCCGAAAAAATTTCGTGGGAGCATATAGTCGCCACGCTGTCTGTCCGTGTGTCCGTCCGTCCGTCCACAGCCATTTCTCAGCAACCCTTGGACCAAATTTAATGAAACTTCACATGTGAACTCCCTGGGTCAATACCTAGAGACCTTTTTCTCCGTTTGTAAATTTAAGGCTGCGTCATGGAAAAAGGGACCTTAGTGTAAAAATTTTTTATTCGGTTTTTGACTGGATATTTATAAAAACCTTTTTGTGAACACAACTTTTTACAGGTTTTTGTGTGAATATTTATAAATCCTTGTCAATGTCATTTTTTTGTCTCAAGTTTTATAAGTGGCGGCGTATATTGTGACCATGGCACTCTTGTTCTCTTATTTCTCTTCATCTAATGGGCAGAATTTAATGAAATTTTGTGCTCATGTACTAAATAGGATGTTCTAGACCATATTGTATAAATAATGTGTGTACAAAAAAGCTGTCATGGGAAAAGGGGGCTTAACGTATGATAGTTTTTATTTTGTGACAAACACTTATTCGGGGAGCATAATCCGTCTGTGACGGCTCTTGTTGTTCTATATTTAGACGGAGTCGTGACGTGACAAAGTTTGACCAATGATGATTTAACTTTGATTTACATAACCAAAAAATAGAATACTCGTAGTTAGATTACCTAAAAAAAAAGCATAAATCTAGGGATTATGACTTTGGAAACTGAAAACGAAACAAGATGGCGGATAGCAATAACATGTGATGCAAAAAAGTGAAAAATATGTTGTGAAAGCTGAAATTATGTGCAATGGATGAGGCTTTATTAGTATAACAAGACAATATATCAACTGTTGATTCCAGTGACTTTTAAAGGGAAGGTTTATTTGAAGAAGATGGGGGTATACTGTTTTGCAAGTGTAGGTCAGTTGGTCGGTAGACCAAACCTTGTCTGGAGCATAACTCGAAAACTATTAAAGGTACAATCATGAAACTTCAAAGGTGGATAAATCTTATTATGGAGAGGTGCAGTGCTTTTGAGTATTGCCCTTTGTTGATTTTCAAACTTGATTATTGTCCGGAGCATTACTCAAAAAGTATGTGAGATACAATCATGAAACTTCATAGGCGGATAGATCTCATTATGGAGAGGTGCAGTGCTTTGGAGTATTGCCCTTTGTTGATTTTCAAACTTGATAATTGTTTGGAGCATGACTCAAAAAGTATGTAAGGTAGAATCATGAAACTTCATAGGTGGATAGATCTCATTATGGAGAGACGCAGTGCACAACAACCGTTACTCTGTTGATCAATTTCTTAGAGGTACTGCCCTTTGTTGATTTTCAAACTTAATTTTTGTCCAGAGCATAACTTACAAATTATTTAAGGTAGAATCATGAAATTTCATAAGTGGATAGATCTTATTATGGAGAGGTGCAGTGCACAAGAACTGTTACTCTGCCGATCATATTTTTGGAGTTATTGCCCTTGGTTGATTTTAAAACTTAATTCTTGTTTGAAGCATAAGAAAACTTAAACCTGGCCTATATATTGTGCCCTATTACAAATACAGCCCTGATATTTCAAACATGGACACCTCCTACCATGACCTTTCAAATTTGACCTCCAAGTTTGACCTACTTAAAACGAAATAATTCTTTAAAAATAAACCAAATGGCCACTTCAGACTTCAGAAATGTTCCTTGGGTTACCTTTTTCAAGGTTTGGCAGTGCAAGGCTTACAAGAAATCACAAGAGAATTCTATTACTTTAGCCAGCGGAGTGATTCAGGCCTTCTTGGGCCTCTTGTTGCCAGAGTTATGCTCCCTTAAAACTCTGGGAATGGCAGCAAATATTATATTGTGACCATGGCACTCTGGTTTAGTTATAAATTGATTTCTTACACCACCTTCATTTCCCTAATTTCTTGGAAAATTGCCTGGCAAATATGAACCTATTTTCCAATATTACTCTGACAGCGAAAGGGTTAAGGAAAAAGGGGCCTTAATGTAGAAATTAATTTTTTCATCTAATTGTCAGAATTTGATGAAACTTTGTACTTATGTGATACGTGAAATGTTCTAGACCGTACACCATTTCGAATCAATTTACAAAAAGCCTGTCATGGAATAATGGGACTTTATGTATTTTATGTGACAAACTTTTATTCCAGGAGCATAATCTGTCTATGATGGCTCTTTTTCTCATAAGTACAAACATCCTATAGATGCCACAGGTTGCCTATTGCCTAAATATCATTTGTAAATTCATCCATTGGTGAGGGCCAAATCAAATGACCAGTTAAATGACATTAAGGGGGAATGCTCCAGTTTTTCGGAACACTCGGTCATTACTGTAGTAAGTTAAAGGTTTCGCACCAATATGTTTCGCTACCATATTTTCAATAATATAACACATCATTACAATTTACCATTTTCGACGGTAAAAGTGTATTTATTATGCAAAACTGATTTCTTCTAGATGGAAATCGATTATTTAGAGCAAGACAGTCGTAAGTGTGTATGCAGTTACCACTGTTTTGCGTCATTTTATTCATGTGTAGCTGATAACAATTGCTGTAATTCACTAAAAAGTGCGCTGACCCACACATTTTCTTTTTGAATTATTACCAGGACATGTTGCTTAATACAATGAGGGAGTTTTATCAAATTCTATTATGTAGAACTTGAAATATTTCCAAAAATATGCAAATTTTGACATAAAACATTTCAGCTTCGTTGATCTAACCGAACACGTGAGCATGCTGTTTTATACATCTACGCGTTTATAATAGCACATATTTTGGGTTTTCTGTTCTTATTAAATGTAAGGCGTTACTTTAAGTTCGTTTTCGGGACTAAACGATGAATATACAGCATTTTATTAGCATTATAGTTACCTTGGACAGGTGCAAGAAATTGTGCATTTTTTCGATGTAGGGGTATGCGATACGAATGCCTATAAAAATTTACAAGATCGCTGACCATCCATTTTTATTTTGTTTTTCAATTGGTAATAACATGTAATTTCAACATACAAAATATAAATAAATTCTATTATTGGGAAAAAATTTTAGGAAACTGGAGCATTCCCCCTTAGGACAGTAAGGAATGAATTGATAACCTTATTCAATATTGTCCACAGCTCAACGAAAACCTTAACAAGATGCAATTATGATGGCTTTGTTGAAAAGCAGCGGTATTTTACCCTTTTCCTACAATGTCTTGTTTGCTATCAAATTTTATATTTTTCGTTTTACTACATAACTGTAAAATGGTTAATCACTAGATTTTGTAACCTATTTCAGTAACAATTTCCGAGGTATATTCCAAAGTTACCTGCCGCCACCAGATGCGGACCTGGATGAGACAGTTGCCCAGCCTACAGGTAGTCTGGTATCCTTACTGCTGAATGACAGCCAGAGTCCACCGGAGGAAACGGAATCTCCGCTAGAGGACAGTATAACTAGACCAGGAGATCAACCTGCCATCACACCGGGGTCAGTACAGACAAACATCACAAACTCAGGTCCCACAATGATTCCCTCCGCCGCACCAGACAGTCCACAAGAACTCCGGACCATGGCTAACCTGCCCTCGGCACCAGACAGTCCACAAGAACTCCGGACCATGGCTAACCTGCCCTCCGTGACAGAAGGTGCAGCACCTATCAGTACATCCACAGTTGTGTAAGTGAACGATTAACACAATAACAAAACAACAAATATTGGCCTGGTTCAAATTACTGGTCAGACCTCTGATGCATAACTTAGTTAAAGGGTTATGTGAAAATCTAACATATTTCTGTGATATCTCATCTTTGTTAGCTCACCTGAGCACAAAGTGCTCAAGGTGAGCTATTGTGGTCGCTCACCGTCCGTCGTCCGTCCGTCTGTCCGTCCGTCCGTCTGTCCGTCCGTCCGTCCACAATTTCTTTAAACATCTTCTCCTCCAGAACCATTTGGCCAATTGTGACCAAACTTGGCAGGAATGTTCCTGAGGTGACCCTTTTCAAAACTTGTTCGCAAATTTTTGATTCGTCAAAGAATGTGGGCGTGGCAGGGCGGGGCTTATAAATCGTAAGAAAATTCTTTAAAAATCAACCATTGGGCCATTTTGAACCAAACTTGGCAGGAATGTTCTTTTAGTGACTCTTTTGGTAATTTGTGCACAAATTTTAAGATTTGTCAAAAAATGTGGGTGTGGTAGTGTCAGACTTTAGAAATCCTAAGAAAATTCTTTAAAAAATCAAACAGGTAACATATGGTTAGTGGGAGTCAAAACCTCGTAACTACAGCTTGACAAAGCTGGAGTTATGAGGTTTTAATCCCCCACTGGGGAAATGTCTAATCCTATTAAATAAACAAAAGACCGGAATTGTTTACACAAACTCGGTCAGAATGGGGAACTGCATGTAAAAGGGGGTAAATACTTTCTATTTGTTATTTAAGCTATCCTTTGTTGTTGGTACTCATTTAAATAGTTTTGATTAGATCATTCAAATGAATACCCACATCACAGGGTTTGACAAACATTGAAAGATATTTTGCAATTTAGAAATCCCTTAACCTCTCCTATTTGAATCTCTAGTCTTTGGATTTATAATCAGACTTGCTTCTATTTTACAGCTAATATATTCTCTTTAACTCTTTACCAAATCATTATAAAATTCATTATTTTACATTGAAAAAAGGGCCCTGTGTTGTTGATTCTTGGGGTTTATATAGGGGTTAAAAGTTAGATCTCTAACATTTTGATCTTTGACTTGGAAAAACTTTTCATCCGAAAACGGTATTTTTTCATAGGGCCCTATGTTGTTGGTTCTTGGGGTTTATATGGGGTGAACTCTGTTGATAATTGGAACCTTCTCATCGATATCATGGGAAAAGGGGCCTAAAAGACAAAATTCTCGTTAGCATTGTACAGGCTACAATTTTGGCCCAATGTTCATAAAATTTGATCAGAATGTTTGTGTAGTCACAGAGAATTGGAATATTGAATATTCCTTTGGATACCACGGGAAAAGGGGCCATAATGACAAAATCGGTGTTGGCACTTTAGAGGCCATAATTTTGGCCTAATCTTTGTTAAAATTGATCAGAATATTTGTCTAATCACAAGGATAAAGCTTATCAACAATCTGAATGTTCCATTTTGATATCATGGGAAAAGGGGCCTTTATGACAAAATCTTGTTAACACTCTAGAAGTAACAGTTTTGGCCTAGTCTTCATGAAACTAAAAGAATGTTTGTTTTAGTCACAAGGATAAACCCTATAAGAAATTGGAATAGTCCAGTCGTTATCATGGGAAAAGGGGCCTTAATGACAAAATCCTTGTTAGCACTCTAGAGGCAAAAATTTTGGTCCAATCTTCATGAAACTTGTGTTTGTCTAGTCACACCAATGAACTCTGAGGAAAATAGGAATGTTCTATGGGATAGCATGGGAAAAGGGGCCTTAATGACAAAATCCTTGTTAGCGCTATAGAGACAATAATTTTGGCTCAATATTCATGAAATTTAGTCAGATTATTTCTCTAGTCACAAGGATTAAGCCCATTGACAGTGGGAATGTTCTGTTGGATGTCATGGAAATCTGGCCTTAAAGACAAAATCCTTGTTGCTAATGTAGATGCTACAATTTTTGTCCTATCTTCATGAAACATGTTCAGAATGTTTGTCTAGTCACAAGGATGAAGATTATTGAAAAATATAATGCTCTTTTGGATATCATGGGACAGGATGCTATCATTTCTCACCTTGTGAATCTCAGTTCAGGTGAGCGATTAAGGACCATCATGGTCCTCTTGTATTTTACTATGCACATATTTTCGAACAAGGTCTAGGTCATCCATGAAGGTTATGGTCATAGTGAAGGAAAATAACTGCTTCTGAGGCATTTGTGTTAACAAACAAACTTCATTCTTGACACTAAGTTCACTTAATCCTTTCTGAAACCAGACCTGCATTTGATGTCTACTGTAGAATGATCTCTGCAATTCAAAATTTTCTTGTTTTGAAAAGTTTTCAGCCTGTCCTGTAGCCTGTTAATCATGGTTCTTACTTGAAATGTTTGCAGTATTGGTACCCCAGAAGCTCAGCCCAGTCATCCTGTAGCAGGTTCCAGCACCACAGATAGTAGTGGTGCAGGCACAGATCAGTCAGGAGGGGTACCTGAAGGACTGGATCCATCCTTCCTGGCGGCCCTGCCAGAAAACATCCGGGCTGAAGTGATCGCTGACCATCTGCGTATGCAGCGTATACAGCAGAGAAGACAAGAGCAGCAGAACACGGAGGCACCCGGAGCTGTGGAGGTGAATGCTGAGTTCCTGGCTGCTCTACCACCTGCTATACAGGAGGAGGTGAGGCCAATATACCTTATACATAGGGCAAAATCTTACACTGTTTGAATTTGGGAGCTGCTGTAGAGGCTGATTGGATATTGATCTGTGTACAATATAGCGCAGGAAATACTGGGGCAATAGGAGTAAATGCTAAATCTGCATTTTCTTTCTTATATCAATGTTGTCCCAAGCCTGCCCAATAGGAACATCAAAAAAGATCTAGTTTGAGAAAGACTTGAGTGTGAAATGTTCACACAAGTGTGAAAATTCCCTGTCCTCATCATACAGTGATACTCTTCAAACAGCATGAGGCCTTATAAAGATTCTCTTTATCTCAAATGTTTGCGTGAAATTACAGAAAAGGTTAATAAACATGTATTTAGAAGCATCTGCAGTTACTTACAAATCCAAAATTATCTAAAGGAATGTTAGAATTGTTCAATAATTTGAACCAAATTTGTTTTCATTGACAAAGTCTGTAGTGCAACTTAATAAAAAACCAAAACTAGCTAGTGTCATTCCATAATCGTAAAGCTGTCAGAGGTTAGTTTTTCAGCACTATGTTAAAACTGAAGAATTCCTTTGAACATTAACTTGTAATTTGACATTTTGCAGGTACTAGCACAACAAAGAGTTGAACAAGAACGGATAGCTGCTCAGACCAATGCTACAGCCAATCCTGATGCCCCAGTGGATCCGGCCAGCTTCTTTGCGACCCTGCCATCTACTCTCCGACAGTCGGTCCTGGCAGACATGGACGACAGCGTGATGGCTGTACTACCGGCGGATCTGGCCGCCGAGGCTCAGACATTACGGCGTGAGTTGGAGGACCGACATCGACGGATCATGCACGAGCGATTGTTGTTCACACAGCAGGCTCCAGGAGGATCGCTGTCCTCCATCCTACGTCATGCAGGTGTGAACCTCTTACAGAGTAATTATGACTTTCTTAACTTATTGTTCCGTGTTAAAAGTTCCATAAAGCCTTGAAATCAAGCTTTAACCTTATATGTCTGTCAATAATATTTTCATTCCTTCTTTAATTGGGTATTTTACCCTTGTATTTGGGTGTCATCTCCTGGCTACTTTTGTCAATATTGTATGGGGTATTTAAGGAATACATAGAAAATACACGGCTTACCTTGCCTTGAGTCCCTGATGGCACAAAAGGTTTTGAAACCCCTGTCATAATCATAGATTTGACAGATAGATTGATTGACTGATATAAATATAGATCTAGGTTGATTGATTTACTAGTTTTTTACACACAAAGAAATATGGGAAAGAAAGTTCTTCCAAATTTATTGTCTTTTTTTTTAACCTGTTCCATTTGTCTTTGTTTTACTCTGTACCAATTTGACAACCAACAATTAATTGTTAATTTTACTAACCTGAATTGCATTTTCCTTGCCCCGACAGACAAAACTCTTAAATCTTTCCTGAACAATCGGGACATTTAAATGGTGTAGGTTGATTGAATGGGGTTGAATGTCACTTCCAACCTATATGAAATTGTTTTAAGAAACCATGGAAGAAAAGAAGAAGACTGATTGATATCATCATTTAATCTTTTCTCCCATTATGCCCCAAAATATCTTAACCCATTCACAAACAATAGACTTTTGGACCAGTCCACTTTGAAAGGAATGACAAATGATCAAATAATTGATATCAAAAGAAGAAAATAAAACATAGAGGCAAAAGTAGGAAATGCTTCTTTTCAAATGTTTCTTATGTTGCCTGAATGTTTTCCCAAGCCTTTTCTATAAGTGGTGTCAAAAAGTATTACTGTTTGGAAAAAGGTTAATAAGTGATGTTATCAGGGATTGCTTGGCAAAATTTGAAAAGATAAGTTTTCTGGGAATATTTCTGATTCTTGTAAAACTTATTCAAATGTAAAATCACATTCAAATGTTCCTATCATTTTCAGGTTCATTGAGGTGTGCACTAGGCAGACATCCCAGGTCTGGAGGTCAAAACTGGGCGTTACACAAGGAAAACTTCCTAAGTCTTGAGAACCCTGTGAAGCTGAGAGGACGACATTTGTTGGACCATGAAGCTCTTACCTGTCTCCTGGTTCTGCTGTTTGTTGATGAACCCAAACTGAATACTGGTCGTTTACATCGAGTATTGCGCAATCTGTGTTATCACGGCCCTACAAGATCATGGGTCATTAGGTCTTTGTTATCAATTCTTTCTAGAACTGGTGATAATAAATTAGAAATGGAAGAACGGACTAAAACCCCAGACAAAGGCAAAGGTAAAAAGCTGCAGTCCCAGCAGCCGATGCAGACAGACAGTGCGACTGGAAGCAGTCGGGTAGAAGCTCGCAGCCAGGGATCCTGGTTGTCTATAAGTCAGGAAGCTGCTCTAGGCTGCAGGGCAAACGTCTTCCAAATCCAACGAGCGGCAGGAAAGAAACATTCGACAGGCGGTAATGCTTTAGTGACAATTCACCCACAGGCCTCCCCTGTTGTGTGTAGACATGTACTGGATGCTCTTATCTCCCTTGCTAAAATGTTTCCCAATCAATTTTTACCTTCAAAAGCAAAGGAGGTACAAAAATGTGATAATGATAAGGACAAAGAGAGTGAAAATAAGTCAAAAACATCAGTGGTTAGTGATAGAAGTAGTTCAACTGCTGTACAAAAAGCAAAGAACGTGGATAGACAGGACTCGAAATCAGATAAAATGGACACAGATTTCTGGGAGTTGCTTGTGAAGCTTGATTCTCTGTGTAACAGTAAGAAGGGTAAAGGAATACAACGTACACATAGTAGTGCCAATAATGATCAAGATGTGACATACAAAGATTACGAGTCCGCTCCACTCGGACAACTCATGGCCATGCTCTCACATCCTGTGATAAAACGCAGTCAGTTACTGACTGATAGACTGTTGCGACTTCTAGGTCTGATTTCTTCTCGTCTTTCTTCACGGTTGTTGGACTCTGATAGAGAGCAGGGTTTAGTGAATGTGACATCTAGTTCCTACAGACCAACTACGGCTGATACCGTCTTCTCCAGGATCTACGTTCCTCCCAGGGCTACTGGCGCTACTACAGTAAGTACTGGTTTGAATTAATTATAACTAGCTTTGTTGATTTAAACATACTGTGCCCAAGTGGTAAGGGCACCTGCCTTGGAAGCGGGAGATAAAAGGTTTGATTCCCTGGGGAAGCTGGCCTGCGGGGTTAGAACTGATGCAAACGGTTGGTGAGTCACAAGCTTGTAAAACTAATGGTAACCTTAGACCCATCATGAGTGCGGACTCGGGAGGTACTGTGCAATCAGTAGAGAGTGTCTCATAAGCCTAAACTGGCTGACTCTTTCAATGGGGGTGACACTAATAAACAAGCCTTTACCTCTTATCTCAAAGTTAAGACAAAGCGAAATGATTATAATTTCAAAGAAAAAACAAGAAAAATTTGTATGTCAATTCTGGCCTTCATAGCCAGTCATTATTATGCCCCTTTATCGAAAGATCGGGGAATATTGTTTTACTTGAGTCTGTCTGTCCAAAAACTTCACATTTGCCTTTTCTCCAAAAGTATTTGACATACAAAGCTCAAATTTGGTATGCAACTATCTTTCAATGATATCTATCTGTCCCATGCAATTAAACCTTCCTCAATGTCATGTTAACCCTTTCCCAAACAAGACCTGGTTTTGACGTCCCTAATAGAAAAGGCTTGGGAAAACATTGAAATAAAAGAAGAAACTGCTGATAACCAGCAGTTTCTCCTTTTGTCTCAATATTTTCTATGCTATATTATACACAAATCCTATCTTTAATAACATCCATTTTTAGCTCCACTGGCCGAAGGCCAGCGGGGCTTATGTCATGGCCCTGTGTCCGGCGTGCGTGTGTCCGTGCGTCAACTTTTTAGCTCACCTGAGCACGAAGTGCTCGGAGTGAGCTATTGTGATCGGTCAATGTCCGTCGTCCGTCTGTCTGTCCGTCTGTCCGTCCGTCCACAATTACAAAAAAATCTTCTCCTCCCAAACCAATAGGTCTAGAGTCTTGAAAATTTGTATGTAGCATTGTCTTAATGCCCTCTACCAAAATACTTCAAATTATTGTGCTTGAAGAAAAAATGGTCCTATGTTGTTGGGTTTAAGGTTTCACACAGAAACACAGTTTTCTCAAAGACTATTTGGCCTAGAGTCTTGAAATTTTGTATGTAGCATTGTCTTAATGCCCTCTACCAACATACTTCAAATTGTTGTGCTTAAAGAAAAATTGGCCCTATGTTGTTGGGTTTAAGGTTTCACACAGAAACACAGTTTTCTCAAAGACTTTTTGGCCTAGAGTCTTGAAATTTTGCCTGAATTTACATCTCATAAACCTCTAACAGAATACTTAAAATCATTACATTGCAAGGAAAGAAGCCCTAGGTTGTGGGTTCTGGAATTTTCAAGTGAGGAATTGTTTTGACCAGGTAGATTTTATCACATATCATATCCTTAAGTCTATAATCAGATTATGCAGATCATAATATCTGATAAAGAATGCATGGAGCTGTTAGAGGCACTTATATGTTTGTTTACTTAAGAGATCAACTAAATACTTTAACCCTTTCCTGAAAAGACCTTGTTTTGAGGTCCCTATTAGAAAAGGCTTGGGAATTAATGAGTCAAATGAAGAAAATGCTTATTCTCTTTTTACCTCAATATTTTATGCTAGTTTATTGTAAATGAATCCTATTCGTACTGCTGTCAATTTTGTATTCTGAACTTTGAAATTGGAACAGTCTATTTCCTTTCTGTATGGGAAAGCATTATGCCCTTTCTCTACCATAAACAGGTTTGCCTCACCGACAGAAAAGGCTTGTACAAATTGTTATGGTAAAAGAAGAAAATGTTGATAACTTGATTTCTCATTTTGCCTCATCATATTCTCTGCAGTTTTATACATGAATGCAGTCTTTATCAACACCTGTTTTATCATCTATGGCAGCTTTTAATTATGTCTGCACTTATTTTATGTTTTTTGGAAAAGGTTTAATCATAACCAAATCCTTACTGTTCAATGAATATTTCCCCTATACTGTCGGTTCCATATAAATGATAGAGGGCAATGTTTGACAATCTTTTCAAGTTGTTAAGGCCTGAAGATAACTTTTTTGCCTAGTTTAATAACTATTAAAATTATTCCTATGCTGTAGGCTTTTGCATTTTGTACAGAAAAAAGTGTATAGAGGTTGTGTATTGTTTTGTTAAACAGAAAAGTTCAAGTTATCATTATGCTTTGAAAATAAGCTCTACCATGAGGTATTCTAGATTTGAAAAAGCGGGAACAGGTTTAGAATTGTCTTAGAATTTCCAAACCTTAAGTTCTATAGTTTCTAAAATATTATAGCCCAATGACCTCTTTCCAAATGCTTTGATTTGTCTATGTGAAATGGAAATTCAGCAATATGTTGTGGGTTTTCTGATTTTAAATACAGATATAGTGAAAAATCTTTGACAATCTTTTCCCAAATTTGGCTTTGAAATTTAGTGTGTACCATTGTCATGTGACTCCTTTTCAAAATCCTCCGAGAATTAAAAGGTTTGCTAAAAAGTATGTCTCAGGGCTCTCTCAGGTGAGCGATATAGGACCATCTTGGTCCTCTTGTTCTTTAAACATCTTCTTCTCCAAAACTACTAAACCAATTTCAACCAAACTTCACAGAAATCTTCCTTGCCTGAACCTCTTCCAAATTCCTTCAAAAAATTAAATTCCGTATAGAACTTGAATTTTAATTTAATTAATCAATTTAAATTTTCGAAAAATCTTTTAAAAATCTTCTTCTCCAAAACTACTGGACCAATTTCAACAAAACTTCCTTGCATGAATCTCTACCAAATTCCTTCAAAAGAATCAAATCTGTGCAGAACTTGAATTTTAATTAATTTAATTGAATTAAATTTTCGAAAAATCTTTAAAAATTCTTCTTCTCCAAAACTACTGGACCAATTTCAACCAAACTTCACAGAAATCTTCCTTGCATGAATCTCTACCAAGTACCTTCAAAAGAATAAAATCCGCGCAGAACTTGAATTTTAATTAATTTAATTGAATTAAATTTTCGAAAAATCTTTAAAAATTCTTCTTCTCCAAAACTACTGGATCAATATTAACCAAACTTCACAGAAATCTTCCTTGCATGAATTTCTACCAAGTTCCTTCAAAAGAATAAAATCTGCGCAGAACTTGAATTTTAATTTATTTAATTGATTCAAATTTTAGAAAAATCTTTAAAAATTCTTCTTCTCCAAAACTACAGGACCAATTTCAACCAAACTTCACAGAAATCTTCCTTGTATGAATCTCTTCCAAATTCCTTAAAAAAATATAAATTTCGTGTAGAACTTAAGTTTTAATAAATTTGATTAAATTGAATTTTCGAAAAATTGTTAAACAATCTTCTTCTCCAAAACTACAGGACCAATTTCAACCAAACTTCACAGGAATCTTCCTTGCATGAATCTCTTCTAAATTCCTTTACGATCGGATGAAAAGCTTGGCGGGCTGTGGGCTAGGCTTATTTTTCGCTTTATGAAACATACCGTAGTGTAATTTTTGTCGAGCCCGCTTGCGGTGAGCTCGACATAGTTGTCACAATGGCGGTTCGGTGTATGTGCGTTAGTGCGTGCGTGCGTTAGTGCGTGCGTCCGTCCGGATGGAGCTTGTCCGGGCCATAACTTCACCATGGATGGAGGGATTCAGAAATAACTTGGCACAAATGTCAAGCTCAGTAAGGCGGAGTGTCGCGTGCAAGAACCAGATTCCAAGCTCAAAGGTCAAGGTCAAACTTGGAGGTCAAATGTCAAAAATGAGAAGATTTTTGCTTGTCCGGGCCATAACTTCACCATGGATGGAGGGATTCAGAAATAACTTGGCACAAATGTCAAGCTCAGTAAGGCAGAGTGTCGCGTGCAAGAACCAGATTCCAAGCTCAAAGGTCAAGGTCAAACTTGGAGGTCAAATGTCAAAAATGAGATGATTTTTGCTTGTCCGGGCCATAACTTCACCATGGATGGAGGGATTCAGAAATAACTTGGCACAAATGTCAAGCTCAGTAAGGCAGAGTGTCGCGTGCAAGAACCAGATTCCAAGCTCAAAGGTCAAGGTCAAACTTGGAGGTCAAATGTCAAAAATGAGATGATTTTTGCTTGTCCGGGCCATAACTTCACCATGGATGGAGGGATTCAGAAATAACTTGGCACAAATGTCAAGCTCAGTAAGGCGGAGTGTCGCGTGCAAAAACCAGATTCCAAGCTCAAAGGTCAAGGTCAAACTTGGAGGTCAAATGTCAAAAATGAGATGATTTTTGCTTGTCCGGGCCATAACTTCACCATGGATGGAGGGATTCAGAAATAACTTGGCACAAATGTCAAGCTCAGTAAGATGGAGTGTCGCGTGCAAGAACAAAATCCAAGATGAAAGGTCAAGGTCAAACTTTGAGGTCAAATGTAAAAAATGAGTTGATTTTTGCTTGTCCGGGCCATTCCTTAACTTGGCACAAATGTCAAGCTCAGTAAGGCGGAGTGTCGCGTGCAAGAACCAGATTCCAAGCTCAAAGGTCAAGGTCAAACTTTGAGGTCAAATGTAAAAAATGAGTTGATTTTTGTAGAACCAGATTGCTAGCTCAAAAGTAAAGGTAAGAATTTTAGGTCAAATATCAAAAATGAGTTGATTTTTGTTGAGCCCGCTTGCGATGAGCTTGACAAAGTTGTCACAGTGGCAGTTTGGTGTATGTGCGTGTGTGCGTCTGTCCGGATTATGCTTGTCTGGACCAAAATTTGGTCATTACTTGGGGGGAATTAAAATAATTTGGCATGAATATTAACCATCATGAGGTGGAGTATCTCGTTATAAATACATAGACATGTAATATTTTGTGAACAATAAACTGTCTCACCATGATCCCCATCATTCCAACTTATTTTGTCCCCACTTTTACAACGCCATTGTAATGACAGCTGTAGACATAGGTATGGTCTTCTTTCTTCAAAATGAGCGGGC
>CAVMGG010001003.1:0-15136 GCA_963680895.1 Fragum sueziense | reverse complement strand
AGTCAGTCAGCTAGTCAGCTAGTTAGTCAACTAGTCACTCAGTCTGTCAGACAGCTAGTCACTCAGTAGGTTGGTCAGTCAGTCGGTCTTACCGTCGGTCGGTCAGTCAGTCACTCAGTCTGTCAGACAGCTAGTCACTCAGTCTGTCAGACATCTACTCACTCAGTCAGTCAGTATGTCAGCCAGTCAGTCAGTCAGTAAATCAGTCAGTCAGTCACAGTCAGTGAGTCAGTCACAGTAAGTGAGTCAGTCACAGTCAGTGAGTCAGTCAGTGAGTCAGTCACAGTCAGTGAGTCAGTCTGTGAGTCAGTCAGTCATTCAGTCAGTAGGTCAGTCAGTCTGTCTCTCAGTCAGTAGGTCAGTCTGTCAGTAGGTCTTTCAGTAGGTCAGTCATTTGGTCGATCGATCAGTCAGTCAGTTAGTCAGTCTGCCAGTAGGTCAGCCAATCAGTCAGTAGGTCATTCTGTCAGTCAGTGGGTCAGCCAGTCCGTCATTAGGTCATTCAGCAGTCACTAGGTCAGCCAATCTGTAAGTCAGTCAGTTAGTTGGTCAGTCAGCTAATCACTCAGACTGTAAGACAGCTAGTCACTCAGTCTGTCAGACAGCTAGTCACCCAGTCAGTCAGTCAGACAGCTAGTCACTCAGTCTGTCAGACAGCTAGTCACTCAGTCAGTCAGTAGGTCAGCCAGTCAGTCAGTCAGTAGGTCAACCAGTTAGCAGGTCAAGAGATCAGTCAGTCAGTCAGTAGATCAGCCAGTCAGTCAGTAGGTCAATTTGTCATTCAGTGGGTCAGTCAGTCTGTCTTTAGGTCATCAAGTCTGTCAGTCAGCCAGTCACTCAGTAGGTCAGTCAGTTGCTCAGCCTGTCATTCACTGAGCCAGTCAGTCAGTCACTGAGTCAGTCAGTCTGTCGGTGGGTGGGTCAGTCACTGAGTCAGTCAGTCTGTCGGTGGGTGGGTCGGTCTGTGGGTGGGTCGGTCTGTGGGTGGGTCAGTCGGTCGGTCGGTCGGTCGGTCGGTCGGGTCGGGTCGGGTCGGGTCGGGTCGGGTCGGGTCGGGTCGGGTCGGGTCGGGTCGGGTCGGGTCGGGTCGGGTCGGGTCGGGTCGGGTCGGTCGGTCGGTCGGTCGGTCGGTCGGTCGGTCGGTCGGTCGGTCAGTCAGTCAGTCAGTCAGTCAGTCAGTCAGTCAGTCAGTCAGTCAGTCAGTTAGTCAGTCAGTCAGTCAGTTTGTCAGTTAGTCAGCTACTCAGTCAGTCAGTCAGTCAGTCAGTCAGTCAGTCAGTCAGTCAGTCAGTCAGTCAGTCAGTCAGTCAGTCAGTCAGTCAGTCAGTCAGTCAGTCAGTCAGTCAGTCAGTCAGTCAGTCAGTCAGTCAGTCAGTCAGTCAGTCAGTCAGTCAGTCAGTCAGTCAGTCAGTCAGTCTGCCAGTAGGTCAGCCAGTCAGTCAGTAGGTCATTCTGTCAGTCTGTGGGTCAGCCAGTCCGTCATTAGGTCATTCAGCAGTCATAAGGTCAGTCAGTCAGTCAGTCAGTCAGCTAGTCAGTCAGCTAGTCAGCTAGTTAGTCAGCTAGTCACTCAGTCTGTCAGACAGCTAGTCACTCAGTAGGTTGGTCAGTCAGTCGGTCTTACCGTCGGTCGGTCAGTCAGTCACTCAGTCTGTCAGACAGCTAGTCACTCAGTCTGTCAGACATCTACTCACTCAGTCAGTCAGTATGTCAGCCAGTCAGTCAGTCAGTAAATCAGTCAGTCAGTCACAGTCAGTGAGTCAGTCACAGTAAGTGAGTCAGTCACAGTCAGTGAGTCAGTCAGTGAGTCAGTCACAGTCAGTGAGTCAGTCTGTGAGTCAGTCAGTCATTCAGTCAGTAGGTCAGTCAGTCTGTCTCTCAGTCAGTAGGTCAGTCTGTCAGTAGGTCTTTCAGTAGGTCAGTCATTTGGTCGATCGATCAGTCAGTCAGTTAGTCAGTCTGCCAGTAGGTCAGCCAGTCAGTCAGTAGGTCATTCTGTCAGTCAGTGGGTCAGCCAGTCCGTCATTAGGTCATTCAGCAGTCACTAGGTCAGCCAATCTGTAAGTCAGTCAGTTAGTTGGTCAGTCAGCTAATCACTCAGACTGTAAGACAGCTAGTCACTCAGTCTGTCAGACAGCTAGTCACCCAGTCAGTCAGTCAGACAGCTAGTCACTCAGTCTGTCAGACAGCTAGTCACTCAGTCAGTCAGTAGGTCAGCCAGTCAGTCAGTCAGTAGGTCAACCAGTTAGCAGGTCAAGAGATCAGTCAGTCAGTCAGTAGATCAGCCAGTCAGTCAGTAGGTCAATTTGTCATTCAGTGGGTCAGTCAGTCTGTCTTTAGGTCATCAAGTCTGTCAGTCAGCCAGTCACTCAGTAGGTCAGTCAGTTGCTCAGCCTGTCATTCACTGAGCCAGTCAGTCAGTCACTGAGTCAGTCAGTCTGTCGGTGGGTGGGTCAGTCACTGAGTCAGTCAGTCTGTCGGTGGGTGGGTCGGTCTGTGGGTGGGTCGGTCTGTGGGTGGGTCAGTCGGTCGGTCGGTCGGTCGGTCGGTCGGTCGGGTCGGGTCGGGTCGGGTCGGGTCGGGTCGGGTCGGGTCGGGTCGGGTCGGGTCGGGTCGGGTCGGGTCGGGTCGGGTCGGGTCGGGTCGGTCGGTCGGTCGGTCGGTCGGTCGGTCGGTCGGTCGGTCGGTCGGTCGGTCGGTCAGTCAGTCAGTCAGTCAGTCAGTCAGTCAGTCAGTCAGTCAGTCAGTCAGTTAGTCAGTCAGTCAGTCAGTTTGTCAGTTAGTCAGCTACTCAGTCAGTCAGTCAGTCAGTCAGTCAGTCAGTCAGTCAGTCAGTCAGTCAGTCAGTCAGTCAGTCAGTCAGTCAGTAAGTCAGTCAGTCAGTCAGTCAGTCAGTCAGTCAGTCAGTCAGTCAGTCAGTCAGTCAGTCAGTCAGTCAGTCAGTCAGTCAGTCAGTCAGTCAGTCAGTCAGTCAGTCTGCCAGTAGGTCAGCCAGTCAGTCAGTAGGTCATTCTGTCAGTCTGTGGGTCAGCCAGTCCGTCATTAGGTCATTCAGCAGTCATAAGGTCAGTCAGTCAGTCAGTCAGCTAGTCAGTCAGCTAGTCAGCTAGTTAGTCAGCTAGTCACTCAGTCTGTCAGACAGCTAGTCACTCAGTAGGTTGGTCAGTCAGTCGGTCTTACCGTCGGTCGGTCAGTCAGTCACTCAGTCTGTCAGACAGCTAGTCACTCAGTCTGTCAGACATCTACTCACTCAGTCAGTCAGTATGTCAGCCAGTCAGTCAGTCAGTAAATCAGTCAGTCAGTCACAGTCAGTGAGTCAGTCACAGTAAGTGAGTCAGTCACAGTCAGTGAGTCAGTCGGTGAGTCAGTCACAGTCAGTGAGTCAGTCTGTGAGTCAGTCAGTCATTCAGTCAGTAGGTCAGTCAGTCTGTCTCTCAGTCAGTAGGTCAGTCTGTCAGTAGGTCTTTCAGTAGGTCAGTCATTTGGTCGATCGATCAGTCAGTCAGTTAGTCAGTCTGCCAGTAGGTCAGCCAGTCAGTCAGTAGGTCATTCTGTCAGTCAGTGGGTCAGCCAGTCCGTCATTAGGTCATTCAGCAGTCACTAGGTCAGCCAATCTGTAAGTCAGTCAGTTAGTTGGTCAGTCAGCTAATCACTCAGACTGTAAGACAGCTAGTCACTCAGTCTGTCAGACAGCTAGTCACCCAGTCAGTCAGTCAGACAGCTAGTCACTCAGTCTGTCAGACAGCTAGTCACTCAGTCAGTCAGTAGGTCAGCCAGTCAGTCAGTCAGTAGGTCAACCAGTTAGCAGGTCAAGAGATCAGTCAGTCAGTCAGTAGATCAGCCAGTCAGTCAGTAGGTCAATTTGTCATTCAGTGGGTCAGTCAGTCTGTCTTTAGGTCATCAAGTCTGTCAGTCAGCCAGTCACTCAGTAGGTCAGTCAGTTGCTCAGCCTGTCATTCACTGAGCCAGTCAGTCAGTCACTGAGTCAGTCAGTCTGTCGGTGGGTGGGTCAGTCACTGAGTCAGTCAGTCTGTCGGTGGGTGGGTCGGTCTGTGGGTGGGTCGGTCTGTGGGTGGGTCAGTCGGTCGGTCGGTCGGTCGGTCGGTCGGTCGGTCGGGTCGGGTCGGGTCGGGTCGGGTCGGGTCGGGTCGGGTCGGGTCGGGTCGGGTCGGGTCGGGTCGGGTCGGGTCGGGTCGGTCGGTCGGTCGGTCGGTCGGTCGGTCGGTCGGTCGGTCGGTCGGTCGGTCAGTCAGTCAGTCAGTCAGTCAGTCAGTCAGTCAGTCAGTCAGTCAGTCAGTCAGTCAGTCAGTCAGTTAGTCAGTCAGTCAGTCAGTCAGTTAGTCAGTTAGTCAGCTACTCAGTCAGTCAGTCAGTCAGTCAGTCAGTCAGTCAGTCAGTCAGTCAGTCAGTCAGTCAGTCAGTCAGTCAGTCAGTCAGTCAGTCAGTCAGTCAGTCAGTCAGTCAGTCAGTCAGTCTGCCAGTAGGTCAGCCAGTCAGTCAGTAGGTCAGCCAGTCAGTCAGTAGGTCATTCTGTCAGTCTGTGGGTCAGCCAGTCCGTCATTAGGTCATTCAGCAGTCATAAGGTCAGTCAGTCAGTCAGTCAGTCAGTCAGTCAGCTAGTCAGTCAGCTAGTCAGCTAGTTAGTCAGCTAGTCACTCAGTCTGTCAGACAGCTAGTCACTCAGTAGGTTGGTCAGTCAGTCGGTCTTACCGTCGGTCGGTCAGTCAGTCACTCAGTCTGTCAGACAGCTAGTCACTCAGTCTGTCAGACATCTACTCACTCAGTCAGTCAGTATGTCAGCCAGTCAGTCAGTCAGTAAATCAGTCAGTCAGTCACAGTCAGTGAGTCAGTCACAGTAAGTGAGTCAGTCACAGTCAGTGAGTCAGTCAGTGAGTCAGTCACAGTCAGTGAGTCAGTCTGTGAGTCAGTCAGTCATTCAGTCAGTAGGTCAGTCAGTCTGTCTCTCAGTCAGTAGGTCAGTCTGTCAGTAGGTCTTTCAGTAGGTCAGTCATTTGGTCGATCGATCAGTCAGTCAGTTAGTCAGTCTACCAGTAGGTCAGCCAGTCAGTCAGTAGGTCATTCTGTCAGTCAGTGGGTCAGCCAGTCCGTCATTAGGTCATTCAGCAGTCACTAGGTCAGCCAATCTGTAAGTCAGTCAATTAGTTGGTCAGTCAGCTAATCACTCAGACTGTAAGACAGCTAGTCACTCAGTCTGTCAGACAGCTAGTCACCCAGTCAGTCAGTCAGACAGCTAGTCACTCAGGCTGTCAGACAGCTAGTCACTCAGTCAGTCAGTAGGTCAGCCAGTCAGTCAGTCAGTAGGTCAACCAGTTAGCAGGTCAAGAGATCAGTCAGTCTGTCAGTAGATCAGCCAGTCAGTCAGTAGGTCAATTTGTCATTCAGTGGGTCAGTCAGTCTGTCTTTAGGTCATCAAGTCTGTCAGTCAGCCAGTCACTCAGTAGGTCAGTCAGTTGCTCAGCCTGTCATTCACTGAGCCAGTCAGTCAGTCACTGAGTCAGTCAGTCTGTCGGTGGGTGGGTCAGTCACTGAGTCAGTCAGTCTGTCGGTGGGTGGGTCGGTCTGTGGGTGGGTCGGTCTGTGGGTGGGTCAGTCGGTCGGTCGGTCGGTCGGTCGGTCGGTCGGTCGGTCGGTCGGGTCGGGTCGGGTCGGGTCGGGTCGGGTCGGGTCGGGTCGGGTCGGGTCGGGTCGGGTCGGGTCGGGTCGGGTCGGTCGGTCGGTCGGTCGGTCGGTCGGTCGGTCGGTCGGTCGGTCGGTCGGTCGGTCGGTCGGTCAGTCAGTCAGTCAGTCAGTCAGTCAGTCAGTCAGTCAGTCAGTTAGTCAGTCAGTCAGTCAGTCAGTTAGTCAGTTAGTCAGCTACTCAGTCAGTCAGTCAGTCAGTCAGTCAGTCAGTCAGTCAGTCAGTCAGTCAGTCAGTCAGTCAGTCAGTCAGTCAGTCAGTCAGTCAGTCAGTCAGTCAGTCAGTCAGTCAGTCAGTCAGTCAGTCAGTCTGCCAGTAGGTCAGCCAGTCAGTCAGTAGGTCATTCTGTCAGTCTGTGGGTCAGCCAGTCCGTCATTAGGTCATTCAGCTGTCATAAGGTCAGTCAGTCAGTCAGTCAGTCAGTCAGCTAGTCAGTCAGCTAGTCAGCTAGTTAGTCAGCTAGTCACTCAGTCTGTCAGACAGCTAGTCACTCAGTAGGTTGGTCAGTCAGTCGGTCTTACCGTCGGTCGGTCAGTCAGTCACTCAGTCTGTCAGACAGCTAGTCACTCAGTCTGTCAGACATCTACTCACTCAGTCAGTCAGTATGTCAGCCAGTCAGTCAGTCAGTAAATCAGTCAGTCAGTCACAGTCAGTGAGTCAGTCACAGTAAGTGAGTCAGTCACAGTCAGTGAGTCAGTCAGTGAGTCAGTCACAGTCAGTGAGTCAGTCTGTGAGTCAGTCAGTCATTCAGTCAGTAGGTCAGTCAGTCTGTCTCTCAGTCAGTAGGTCAGTCTGTCAGTAGGTCTTTCAGTAGGTCAGTCATTTGGTCGATCGATCAGTCAGTCAGTTAGTCAGTCTGCCAGTAGGTCAGCCAGTCAGTCAGTAGGTCATTCTGTCAGTCAGTGGGTCAGCCAGTCCGTCATTAGGTCATTCAGCAGTCACTAGGTCAGCCAATCTGTAAGTCAGTAAGTTAGTTGGTCAGTCAGCTAATCACTCAGACTGTAAGACAGCTAGTCACTCAGTCTGTCAGACAGCTAGTCACCCAGTCAGTCAGTCAGACAGCTAGTCACTCAGTCTGTCAGACAGCTAGTCACTCAGTCAGTCAGTAGGTCAGCCAGTCAGTCAGTCAGTAGGTCAACCAGTTAGCAGGTCAAGAGATCAGTCAGTCAGTCAGTAGATCAGCCAGTCAGTCAGTAGGTCAATTTGTCATTCAGTGGGTCAGTCAGTCTGTCTTTAGGTCATCAAGTCTGTCAGTCAGCCAGTCACTCAGTAGGTCAGTCAGTTGCTCAGCCTGTCATTCACTGAGCCAGTCAGTCAGTCACTGAGTCAGTCAGTCTGTCGGTGGGTGGGTCAGTCACTGAGTCAGTCAGTCTGTCGGTGGGTGGGTCGGTCTGTGGGTGGGTCGGTCTGTGGGTGGGTCAGTCGGTCGGTCGGTCGGTCGGTCGGTCGGTCGGTCGGTCGGTCGGTCGGGTCGGGTCGGGTCGGGTCGGGTCGGGTCGGGTCGGGTCGGGTCGGGTCGGGTCGGGTCGGGTCGGGTCGGGTCGGGTCGGTCGGTCGGTCGGTCGGTCGGTCGGTCGGTCGGTCGGTCGGTCGGTCGGTCGGTCGGTCGGTCGGTCGGTCGGTCAGTCAGTCAGTCAGTCAGTCAGTCAGTCAGTCAGTCAGTCAGTCAGTCAGTCAGTCAGTCAGTCAGTTAGTCAGTCAGTCAGTCAGTCAGTTAGTCAGTTAGTCAGCTACTCAGTCAGTCAGTCAGTCAGTCAGTCAGTCAGTCAGTCAGTCAGTCAGTCAGTCAGTCAGTCAGTCAGTCAGTCAGTCAGTCAGTCAGTCAGTCAGTCAGTCAGTCAGTCAGTCAGTCAGTCAGTCAGTCAGTCAGTCAGTCAGTCAGTCAGTCAGTCAGTCAGTCAGTCAGTCAGTCAGTCAGTCAGTCTGCCAGTAGGTCAGCCAGTCAGTCAGTAGGTCATTCTGTCAGTCTGTGGGTCAGCCAGTCCGTCATTAGGTCATTCAGCAGTCATAAGGTCAGTCAGTCAGTCAGTCAGTCAGTCAGTCAGCTAGTCAGTCAGCTAGTCAGCTAGTTAGTCAGCTAGTCACTCAGTCTGTCAGACAGCTAGTCACTCAGTAGGTTGGTCAGTCAGTCGGTCTTACCGTCGGTCGGTCAGTCAGTCACTCAGTCTGTCAGACAGCTAGTCACTCAGTCTGTCAGACATCTACTCACTCAGTCAGTCAGTATGTCAGCCAGTCAGTCAGTCAGTAAATCAGTCAGTCAGTCACAGTCAGTGAGTCAGTCACAGTAAGTGAGTCAGTCACAGTCAGTGAGTCAGTCAGTGAGTCAGTGACAGTCAGTGAGTCAGTCTGTGAGTCAGTCAGTCATTCAGTCAGTAGGTCAGTCAGTCTGTCTCTCAGTCAGTAGGTCAGTCTGTCAGTAGGTCTTTCAGTAGGTCAGTCATTTGGTCGATCGATCAGTCAGTCAGTTAGTCAGTCTGCCAGTAGTTTAGCCAGTCAGTCAGTAGGTCATTCTGTCAGTCAGTGGGTCAGCCAGTCCGTCATTAGGTCATTCAGCAGTCACTAGGTCAGCCAATCTGTAAGTCAGTCAGTTAGTTGGTCAGTCAGCTAATCACTCAGACTGTAAGACAGCTAGTCACTCAGTCTGTCAGACAGCTAGTCACCCAGTCAGTCAGTCAGACAGCTAGTCACTCAGTCTGTCAGACAGCTAGTCACTCAGTCAGTCAGTAGGTCAGCCAGTCAGTCAGTCAGTAGGTCAACCAGTTAGCAGGTCAAGAGATCAGTCAGTCAGTCAGTAGATCAGCCAGTCAGTCAGTAGGTCAATTTGTCATTCAGTGGGTCAGTCAGTCTGTCTTTAGGTCATCAAGTCTGTCAGTCAGCCAGTCACTCAGTAGGTCAGTCAGTTGCTCAGCCTGTCATTCACTGAGCCAGTCAGTCAGTCACTGAGTCAGTCAGTCTGTCGGTGGGTGGGTCAGTCACTGAGTCAGTCAGTCTGTCGGTGGGTGGGTCGGTCTGTGGGTGGGTCGGTCTGTGGGTGGGTCAGTCGGTCGGTCGGTCGGTCGGTCGGTCGGTCGGTCGGTCGGGTCGGGTCGGGTCGGGTCGGGTCGGGTCGGGTCGGGTCGGGTCGGGTCGGGTCGAGTCGGGTCGGGTCGGTCGGTCGGTCGGTCGGTCGGTCGGTCGGTCGGTCGGTCGGTCGGTCGGTCGGTCGGTCGGTCGGTCGGTCGGTCGGTCGGTCGGTCAGTCAGTCAGTCAGTCAGTCAGTCAGTCAGTCAGTCAGTCAGTCAGTCAGTCAGTCAGTCAGTCAGTTAGTCAGTCAGTCAGTCAGTTAGTCAGTTAGTCAGCTACTCAGTCAGTCAGTCAGTCAGTCAGTCAGTCAGTCAGTCAGTCAGTCAGTCAGTCAGTCAGTCAGTCAGTCAGTCAGTCAGTCAGTCAGTCAGTCAGTCAGTCAGTCAGTCAGTCAGTCAGTCAGTCAGTCAGTCTGCCAGTAGGTCAGCCAGTCAGTCAGTAGGTCATTCTGTCAGTCTGTGGGTCAGCCAGTCCGTCATTAGGTCATTCAGCAGTCATAAGGTCAGTCAGTCAGTCAGTCAGTCAGCTAGTCAGTCAGCTAGTCAGCTAGTTAGTCAGCTAGTCACTCAGTCTGTCAGACAGCTAGTCACTCAGTCTGTCAGACATCTACTCACTCAGTCAGTCAGTATGTCAGCCAGTCAGTCAGTCAGTAAATCAGTCAGTCAGTCACAGTCAGTGAGTCAGTCACAGTAAGTGAGTCAGTCACAGTCAGTGAGTCAGTCAGTGAGTCAGTCACAGTCAGTGAGTCAGTCTGTGAGTCAGTCAGTCATTCAGTCAGTAGGTCAGTCAGTCTGTCTCTCAGTCAGTAGGTCAGTCTGTCAGTAGGTCTTTCAGTAGGTCAGTCATTTGGTCGATCGATCAGTCAGTCAGTTAGTCAGTCTGCCAGTAGGTCAGCCAGTCAGTCAGTCGGTCATTCTGTCAGTCAGTGGGTCAGCCAGTCCGTCATTAGGTCATTCAGCAGTCACTAGGTCAGCCAATCTGTAAGTCAGTCAGTTAGTTGGTCAGTCAGCTAATCACTCAGACTGTAAGACAGCTAGTCACCCAGTCAGTCAGTCAGACAGCTAGTCACTCAGTCTGTCAGACAGCTAGTCACTCAGTCAGTCAGTAGGTCAGCCAGTCAGTCAGTCAGTAGGTCAACCAGTTAGCAGGTCAAGAGATCAGTCAGTCAGTCAGTAGATCAGCCAGTCAGTCAGTAGGTCAATTTGTCATTCAGTGGGTCAGTCAGTCTGTCTTTAGGTCATCAAGTCTGTCAGTCAGCCAGTCACTCAGTAGGTCAGTCAGTTGCTCAGCCTGTCATTCACTGAGCCAGTCAGTCAGTCACTGAGTCAGTCAGTCTGTCGGTGGGTGGGTCAGTCACTGAGTCAGTCAGTCTGTCGGTGGGTGGGTCGGTCTGTGGGTGGGTCGGTCTGTGGGTGGGTCAGTCGGTCGGTCGGTCGGTCGGTCGGTCGGTCGGGTCGGGTCGGGTCGGGTCGGGTCGGGTCGGGTCGGGTCGGGTCGGGTCGGGTCGGGTCGGGTCGGGTCGGGTCGGGTCGGGTCGGGTCGGGTCGGTCGGTCGGTCGGTCGGTCGGTCGGTCGGTCGGTCGGTCGGTCGGTCGGTCGGTCGGTCGGTCGGTCGGTCGGTCAGTCAGTCAGTCAGTCAGTCAGGCAGTCAGTCAGTCAGTCAGTCAGTCAGTCAGTTAGTCAGTCAGTCAGTCAGTCAGTTAGTCAGTTAGTCAGCTACTCAGTCAGTCAGTCAGTCAGTCAGTCAGTCAGTCAGTCAGTCAGTCAGTCAGTCAGTCAGTCAGTCAGTCAGTCAGTCAGTCAGTCAGTCAGTCAGTCAGTCAGTCAGTCAGTCAGTCAGTCAGTCAGTCAGTCAGTCAGTCAGTCAGTCAGTCTGCCAGTAGGTCAGCCAGTCAGTCAGTAGGTCATTCTGTCAGTCTGTGTGTCAGCCAGTCCGTCATTAGGTCATTCAGCAGTCATAAGGTCAGTCAGTCAGTCAGTCAGTCAGTCAGCTAGTCAGTCAGCTAGTCAGCTAGTTAGTCAGCTAGTCACTCAGTCTGTCAGACAGCTAGTCACTCAGTAGGTTGGTCAGTCAGTCGGTATTACCGTCGGTCGGTCAGTCAGTCACTCAGTCTGTCAGACAGCTAGTCACTCAGTCTGTCAGACATCTACTCACTCAGTCAGTCAGTATGTCAGCCAGTCAGTCAGTCAGTAAATCAGTCAGTCAGTCACAGTCAGTGAGTCAGTCACAGTAAGTGAGTCAGTCACAGTCAGTGAGTCAGTCAGTGAGTCAGTCACAGTCAGTGAGTCAGTCTGTGAGTCAGTCAGTCATTCAGTCAGTAGGTCAGTCAGTCTGTCTCTCAGTCAGTAGGTCAGTCTGTCAGTAGGTCTTTCTTTCAGTAGGTCAGTCATTTGGTCGATCGATCAGTCAGTCAGTTAGTCAGTATGCCAGTAGGTCAGCCAGTCAGTCAGTAGGTCATTCTGTCAGTCAGTGGGTCAGCCAGTCCGTCATTAGGTCATTCAGCAGTCACTAGGTCAGCCAATCTGTAAGTCAGTCAGTTAGTTGGTCAGTCAGCTAATCACTCAGACTGTAAGACAGCTAGTCACTCAGTCTGTCAGACAGCTAGTCACCCAGTCAGTCAGTCAGACAGCTAGTCACTCAGTCTGTCAGACAGCTAGTCACTCAGTCAGTCAGTAGGTCAGCCAGTCAGTCAGTCAGTATGTCAACCAGTTAGCAGGTCAAGAGATCAGTCAGTCAGTCAGTAGATCAGCCAGTCAGTCAGTAGGTCAATTTGTCATTCAGTGGGTCAGTCAGTCTGTCTTTAGGTCATCAAGTCTGTCAGTCAGCCAGTCGCTCAGTGAGTCAGTCAGTTGCTCAGCCTGTCATTCACTGAGCCAGTCAGTCAGTCACTGAGTCAGTCAGTCTGTCGGTGGGTGGGTCAGTCACTGAGTCAGTCAGTCTGTCGGTGGGTGGGTCGGTCTGTGGGTGGGTCGGTCTGTGGGTGGGTCAGTCGGTCGGTCGGTCGGTCGGTCGGTCGGTCGGTCGGTCGGTCGGTCGGTCGGGTCGGGTCGGGTCGGGTCGGGTCGGGTCGGGTCGGGTCGGTCGGGTCGGGTCGGGTCGGGTCGGGTCGGGTCGGGTCGGGTCGGGTCGGGTCGGGTCGGGTCGGGTCGGTCGGTCGGTCGGTCGGTCGGTCGGTCGGTCGGTCGGTCGGTCGGTCGGTCGGTCGGTCGGTCAGTCAGTCAGTCAGTCAGTCAGTCAGTCAGTCAGTCAGTCAGTCAGTCAGTCAGTTAGTCAGTCAGTCAGTCAGTCAGTTAGTCAGTTAGTCAGCTACTCAGTCAGTCAGTCAGTCAGTCAGTCAGTCAGTCAGTCAGTCAGTCAGTCAGTCAGTCAGTCAGTCAGTCAGTCAGTCAGTCAGTCAGTCAGTCAGTCAGTCAGTCAGTCAGTCAGTCAGTCAGTCAGTCTGCCAGTAGGTCAGCCAGTCAGTCAGTAGGTCATTCTGTCAGTCTGTGGGTCAGCCAGTCCGTCATTAGGTCATTCAGCTGTCATAAGGTCAGTCAGTCAGTCAGTCAGTCAGTCAGCTAGTCAGTCAGCTAGTCAGCTTTAGTCAGCTAGTCACTCAGTCTGTCAGACAGCTAGTCACTCAGTAGGTTGGTCAGTCAGTCGGTCTTACCGTCGGTCGGTCAGTCAGTCACTCAGTCTGTCAGACAGCTAGTCACTCAGTCTGTCAGACATCTACTCACTCAGTCAGTCAGTATGTCAGCCAGTCAGTCAGTCAGTAAATCAGTCAGTCAGTCACAGTCAGTGAGTCAGTCACAGTAAGTGAGTCAGTCACAGTCAGTGAGTCAGTCAGTGAGTCAGTCACAGTCAGTGAGTCAGTCTGTGAGTCAGTCAGTCATTCAGTCAGTAGGTCAGTCAGTCTGTCTCTCAGTCAGTAGGTCAGTCTGTCAGTAGGTCTTTCAGTAGGTCAGTCATTTGGTCGATCGATCAGTCAGTCAGTTAGTCAGTCTGCCAGTAGGTCAGCCAGTCAGTCAGTAGGTCATTCTGTCAGTCAGTGGGTCAGCCAGTCCGTCATTAGGTCATTCAGCAGTCACTAGGTCAGCCAATCTGTAAGTCAGTCAGTTAGTTGGTCAGTCAGCTAATCACTCAGACTGTAAGACAGCTAGTCACTCAGTCTGTCAGACAGCTAGTCACCCAGTCAGTCAGTCAGACAGCTAGTCACTCAGTCTGTCAGACAGCTAGTCACTCAGTCAGTCAGTAGGTCAGCCAGTCAGTCAGTCAGTAGGTCAACCAGTTAGCAGGTCAAGAGATCAGTCAGTCAGTCAGTAGATCAGCCAGTCAGTCAGTAGGTCAATTTGTCATTCAGTGGGTCAGTCAGTCTGTCTTTAGGTCATCAAGTCTGTCAGTCAGCCAGTCACTCAGTAGGTCAGTCAGTTGCTCAGCCTGTCATTCACTGAGCCAGTCAGTCAGTCACTGAGTCAGTCAGTCTGTCGGTGGGTGGGTCAGTCACTGAGTCAGTCAGTCTGTCGGTGGGTGGGTCGGTCTGTGGGTGGGTCGGTCTGTGGGTGGGTCAGTCGGTCGGTCGGTCGGTCGGTCGGTCGGTCGGTCGGTCGGTCGGTCGGTCGGGTCGGGTCGGGTCGGGTCGGGTCGGGTCGGGTCGGGTCGGGTCGGGTCGGGTCGGGGTCGGGTCGGGTCGGGTCGGGTCGGTCGGTCGGTCGGTCGGTCGGTCGGTCGGTCGGTCGGTCGGTCGGTCGGTCGGTCGGTCGGTCGGTCGGTCGGTCAGTCAGTCAGTCAGTCAGTCAGTCAGTCAGTCAGTCAGTCAGTCAGTCAGTCAGTCAGTCAGTCAGTTAGTCAGTCAGTCAGTCAGTCAGTTAGTCAGTTAGTCAGCTACTCAGTCAGTCAGTCAGTCAGTCAGTCAGTCAGTCAGTCAGTCAGTCAGTCAGTCAGTCAGTCAGTCAGTCAGTCAGTCAGTCAGTCAGTCAGTCAGTCAGTCAGTCAGTCAGTCAGTCAGTCAGTCAGTCAGTCAGTCAGTCAGTCAGTCAGTCAGTCAGTCAGTCAGTCAGTCAGTCAGTCAGTCAGTCAGTCTGCCAGTAGGTCAGCCAGTCAGTCAGTAGGTCATTCTGTCAGTCTGTGGGTCAGCCAGTCCGTCATTAGGTCATTCAGCAGTCATAAGGTCAGTCAGTCAGTCAGTCAGTCAGTCAGTCAGCTAGTCAGTCAGCTAGTCAGCTAGTTAGTCAGCTAGTCACTCAGTCTGTCAGACAGCTAGTCACTCAGTAGGTTGGTCAGTCAGTCGGTCTTACCGTCGGTCGGTCAGTCAGTCACTCAGTCTGTCAGACAGCTAGTCACTCAGTCTGTCAGACATCTACTCACTCAGTCAGTCAGTATGTCAGCCAGTCAGTCAGTCAGTAAATCAGTCAGTCAGTCACAGTCAGTGAGTCAGTCACAGTAAGTGAGTCAGTCACAGTCAGTGAGTCAGTCAGTGAGTCAGTGACAGTCAGTGAGTCAGTCTGTGAGTCAGTCAGTCATTCAGTCAGTAGGTCAGTCAGTCTGTCTCTCAGTCAGTAGGTCAGTCTGTCAGTAGGTCTTTCAGTAGGTCAGTCATTGGTCGATCGATCAGTCAGTCAGTTAGTCAGTCTGCCAGTAGTTTAGCCAGTCAGTCAGTAGGTCATTCTGTCAGTCAGTGGGTCAGCCAGTCCGTCATTAGGTCATTCAGCAGTCACTAGGTCAGCCAATCTGTAAGTCAGTCAGTTAGTTGGTCAGTCAGCTAATCACTCAGACTGTAAGACAGCTAGTCACTCAGTCTGTCAGACAGCTAGTCACCCAGTCAGTCAGTCAGACAGCTAGTCACTCAGTCTGTCAGACAGCTAGTCACTCAGTCAGTCAGTAGGTCAGCCAGTCAGTCAGTCAGTAGGTCAACCAGTTAGCAGGTCAAGAGATCAGTCAGTCAGTCAGTAGATCAGCCAGTCAGTCAGTAGGTCAATTTGTCATTCAGTGGGTCAGTCAGTCTGTCTTTAGGTCATCAAGTCTGTCAGTCAGCCAGTCACTCAGTAGGTCAGTCAGTTGCTCAGCCTGTCATTCACTGAGCCAGTCAGTCAGTCACTGAGTCAGTCAGTCTGTCGGTGGGTGGGTCAGTCACTGAGTCAGTCAGTCTGTCGGTGGGTGGGTCGGTCTGTGGGTGGGTCGGTCTGTGGGTGGGTCAGTCGGTCGGTCGGTCGGTCGGTCGGTCGGTCGGTCGGTCGGGTCGGGTCGGGTCGGGTCGGGTCGGGTCGGGTCGGGTCGGGTCGGGTCGGGTCGAGTCGGGTCGGGTCGGGTCGGTCGGTCGGTCGGTCGGTCGGTCGGTCGGTCGGTCGGTCGGTCGGTCGGTCGGTCGGTCGGTCGGTCGGTCGGTCGGTCAGTCA
>CAVMGG010001002.1:0-73003 GCA_963680895.1 Fragum sueziense | reverse complement strand
GAATAGTGTTGTGTCGATAGTCGCCAGCTATCGAAAGCTATCGGATTGAGCCCAAAATCGGCGACAATCGATTGCAATTTTCAACTATCGATAGTTGCACTTTTGCTTTTACAGTTAATTTTCCGGACATTTGGTTCTAATAATCAAAAAAGAAAATTGATGAATGAAAGTTACAGGCTATTTCCTTACTCTCCCCCAATCTCTTGCAATGACTTTTACGAAGTGAAAGTAGAAGTTTATGGGTCCCGAAGTTTATGCAAAGTAAACAGAAAGAATGACTTGATTGGTAGTCTGTTATTTACCAAAAATAATCGAACATTAACAATGACTTTTGATGGATAGATTCCAGCATTTAAAGCTATAATTAAGTAATGAAAATTGCTTAATAGTTTAATCAGTTATTATTTATCATGCAAGTGCTTTAAAAAGTGTTAACGATCGAAATATTTTATTCATAGCATTTCAAAGAACATAATTCCAAAAAGCAAATCTAGTAAGGGGGTACCACTTGATTGGTAGTCTGTGATTTCAGTAAAATTAATCGAACAAGAACAATGTCTTTTGATGGATATATTAAAGCATATGAGGTGCATTTTAGTAATGAATATTGTTCAATCAGTTGTAATTAATTAATCGGGTGCTTTAGATCGTATAAACTGTCAGAATATTATAATCATAGCATTTCAAAGAACATAATTCTCATCCTAGACTGACATACTCATCTGCAAACAATAAAGCACACCATCAATAAAAGAAGTCTAATTGGAAAACGACAACAATAATGTCTCCAAATTGATCCACTGACAAAATTTAGCTTAGTTTGTTGACATGTTTAGGGAAGTCATGCTATCACATCGGCAGTGAGAAAACAGAAAAGTCTGTCTGAAGCTGGTAAAGAAATGGATTAACGGCGATGATTCCAACCTGTCCTGGAACTTCATCTGTTCATCACACATACATCATGTATGATGAACATGCGCGGATCCAGAGGGGGGGTCAGGGGGTCATGACCCCCCTGGAATTGGCTGAAAATTGAATTTTGACTATATAACTTCTTAATAAAAGCCATCATTTGGGCTACGACCTCCCCCCCCCCCCCCCCCCCCCCCTTGGAAAAAAATCCTGGATAAGCCCTTGATGAATAGTTATATAGGTAGATACATAAGCATCAAAAGCAACCAAGGGCAGAAAGATAAAATTTAAATTGATTTTCCCCAATTTAACAAGTTTTCATGTAAAGGCTCAATTTTACAAGATGAAAGGCTATATATTGCTTTTCTACCAATCTCTTACATATGATACTGAGTTAGATCTACATAATCAGACTATGAAAAAAAACTTGCTCAAAAAATGAAAAACCCAGCGTTATACACTTTCAAAGACAACTAGCCTCAGAAGCAACTCCTCAAGACCTTGTTTAAATTTGGCTCAGTATTGGAGTAGCATCATAACTATGCAGTTAGCACATAAAAAATATACTTAATTATGATATTTACTAGGTTACACTGATGGACTTTTTTGTTTACAAAGAACCGATTGTACAATCGATAATCAATCGGTTTTGACTTTCCGATTATCGATAGTGATTTTGCTGTCCGATATACAACACTAATAATGAATATCCCCGTTTCCAAGATGAATTTCATATTCTACATGGGATGCATTTTTTTTGAGTGACAAATAGGTCGCGGAATAATCCGAAGATGGTTGCGTCCATAAAATCAAAGTACTGGAAGTACTGAAAGCAGCCAGTGAACTTATCTTGAGTTAATATTTGTTTGCATCCTCAAGACGTACAAGATTGGATTTAAATTAATAAATCTAGTACTGCATCAACCCTTTACCCCTCTTGTTTCTAGCTTAGTAGTATAGACTTAGTGTACGCTAGTCAGACCAGAAAATATTGAGGGCAAAGGGAGAAAATGCTGGTTATCAAATGTTCTTCCTTTGCCTTATTATTTTCTTAAAGTTGTCTTAATTTGGTTGTGATGTGAAAATCAGGTCTTGTTTAGGAAAGGGTTATGGAACGATTTGATAATATTTACTAACTTTGATTATGTTTTCAACTGTTTGCAAAATTTTACAAATATTAATAGGTATCTCATTTATCATTATTATTTATATATTTAAATCATCAGTTGATATAACTGAAAAGATTCACAAAAAGTCACTGTCCATTCTTTGTCAGCCACTTCTTCTCTGTACTGGCAGTTTTCACATGACATGTATGATGATATCTGTACATCTGATTGTAAAAATATCTTACAAAATCTAGCAGAAGTTTTCCTGATAAACCCTGAATGTGTAAAAGGGGCTTTGTGACACAGAATATAGGTTCTAAGTATAGAAAAGGCATATTTCATTGAACAATTTTACAACCTAAACTTTTCCCAATTCATTGGTTTCGCGACTCGTTTTTTTCCCAATTTTAAGATTTCGCGACGCGAAAAATTCCCAATCATAGGGGTATAGGTACCTTTCCCAATTGGACAGAAAAAACGCTGCAGACCGAATGTCTGACAAAGATTTTTGGCTTTTCGCCATGTCTGACATAACTTGAATGGATTGTCATATTATGTGGGAAAGGATTCTTTTCAGTCATTGCCATGAAAGGGGTTAGTTGGAGAGATATGGTACGCGACAAGAAGTGGTCGCGAACCAGTAAGGGACATAAAATGCTGATGATGGCCAACACTTTATTCCTTTAGTTAACTCATTGACATCATGAAAACTATGTCTAATTTTTGGGAAAGTTTTTAAAAGAGGCAGTATCAACATGCAAGCCCGTCAGAATATTGGCGGGGAGGGTGGGGCTAAAGCCCCAAGCCATTGTCTGAATATTGGAGGCCAGTCTCTGAATATTGGAGGGGCTAAGTTGTTCCTACAGACCTGACATGAAAAGGTTTTCAACAAGAAATTTACTAGATCTAAATCTAGATTGACCATGGATGCTTTTTTTAGTAGATCTAGATCCATTCATTTCCTTTTTAATGGAACAAGGCACTTTTTTTCTGATTTTAGTTTGCTGGCAGATAATGGAATAAAACCCAGATGTCTGAAAAAGGATCAAGAGTTGGAACCCCTAAGGGTTCTGTGAAGGGTTCAAAGGCAGGAACTCCACGAAGCTCCAAGGCAAATACTCCCAAAGGATCAAAGAGCAACACTCCGCTCCCTGACCAAGCACCAGACACCGCTGCCGGAGCTTCTAATGGAACTACTGAACAAGAACCAGAAGCTTGTGAGTCATTTTTTGTTTGTGAAGATGGTTTCCATAATGGTAAATCGTTTGAAAAGTTTGATTAATCCTTTCCCAAACAACAACAAAAATTAACTGTTTCAATTTAAAAGCTGCTACAAATGACCAAATTGATGTTGATAAAGGAAGGATTTGTGTACAATATAGCACAGAAAATATTTAGACTAAAGGAGAAATTGGTTACTATCAGCAATTTCTTCTTTTGTCTCAATGTTTTCCTAAACCTTTTTTACAAGGGACTTCTGGTCAAAACCAGATCTTGTTTGGGAAAGGGTTAACTTAACCCTTTCCCAAACAAGACCTGGTTTTGACGTCCCTGATAGAAAAGCCTTGGAAAAACATTGAGGCAATAGAAGAAACTGCTGATAACCAGCAGTTCTCCTTTTACCTCAATATTTTCTGTGCTATATTGTACACAAATTCTATCTTAAACAATGTCCATTTGTCGCCTGCAGCAACTTTTGAAATGGAAATTTTGAAAATTTGCCATTTGGGAAAGGGTTAAAACAACAAGGCGGGATAAAAAAGGTTAGACTTCATGTACAGGGTTTTCCATTTCTTGGACAACAGTGACTCAATTTAAAGTAGACAAGATTATCTATGTTGTCCCTATTAACTAAATACAATATTATCAAAAGTAGTACAATATTATCAAAAGTAGCAGAGGGATAATGCCAATTGTCCAAGATAGAAGAGTAAAAAATGAAAATCCCAATTGCTGACATTAATCATAATGAAATCCCTGCATGATTGTCATTGTGCAGTCTGTTCTATGCTACCTGTCAAAGCCACTTAAATTTTCAGGGATCAATATAACAACCCTTTCCCAAACAAGACCAGGTTTTCGCGTCTCTATTATAAATGGCTTGGGAAAATATTGAGACAAAAGAAGAAACTGCTGATGACCAGCAGTTTCTCATTTTGTCACAATATTTTCAGTGTTACCGTATAGCACTTTATTTCTGCGGGGTCCAAATTCTGCGGTTTTTCCTGAAATCGGCCGGGTTAAATTTCTGCAGAACATATTTCTGCGGTCTCTCACTTTGCCAAATTAAAGATCAGTTTTAAGACATATTTTGAAAGACGATGCTACAAGATATTCGAATTACTGTTTGAAGGTAAAGGGATAATCCCATTCATTAATCTATAAAGCCATTATCCGAAACAATGGCATATACGAATAGGTGTGAAAAGAAAGATGTGTACGACTGTTACCAATTAGTCAACCTTGTTGAATTATTGTTTATGGACTAACAAAAATGTCCTATCTACAACTAAATTAAAGCTTTAGGTTACACCATTTTGGAATGGGAAAGAACTCCATTGTTATGAAATTGTGCTTTTCATCAGGGGTTAAGTTTTAAACTTGTCATTGTACTGACTAAAGATGCAGAACAATAACAATCTCTGTATTTAGTAATACATCCAGGGTTAATATTCTGCAGATTTTATTTCTGCGGTGCCATCCAAGACCGCAGAAATAGCAGAAATAAAGTCACCGCAGAAATAAAGTGCTATACGGTATCTTATACAAAAATTCTATTTTAAGCAATATCCTTTTTGTCGTCTGCAGCAGCTTTTGAATGGATCATCTTAGAAGTTTGATGTTTGGGAAAGGGTTAAGGGAAAAAAATCTTGATCGCCAAGTTATATCAGCATTTTGGAAGACATTCAAAATCTATTTAATAATCATTGATTAGTGTACATGGCAATTTGCCATACAGTATGACTGTGTCAACATCATATTACATGCAGGGTTCTTTTTTTTTTTTTATTATTCTATAACATTTAAAGTAGTTATTATTGATTTTGTTTAGATATAAACAATTTAACATGTTCCCAAAGACAACACTTGGTAACTCTTTCCCACTCGAGACCTGATTTTGATGTCCCTTAGGCTTTCAAAAAACTTTATAGAAAATGCTTAAGAGAAAAAAAAAATATGTTGATAATCAACATTTACCATGGACTTAGACAGAAATTTATTTATATTACGTACGAGCGTCATAGGCCGGAGAGGGGAAGAGCACGAGAGGGGGTATCCCCGCTCTTATAGGGGTTCGGGTGTCTCCCCGAGAAAATTATGATTTGTAAGACTTGTTTTCGTGCATTCTATGTGCATTTTGAGACAAAAAAAATGGCAAAACTGACCCTAACAACGATATAAAGCAGCATACGACCTATTCGCGATTTTTTTTACATTACGCATGTGCGTATTATGCGTAATGGTCGCTACGCCCTTGCTTACTCCTTTTCCCTCAATATTGTCTGCTACAATACACACAAGTTCTATATTGATGTACTCAGTCTCATTGTCTTTCCACAGTTTAAGACTTTAACCCATTACCACACATTGACGCCTTTTGACTCCTCACAAGATATAGGCTTTAGAAAACATTGTGGAAAATGAAGAAATTGCTTGTGACAAGCAATTTCTTCAGTTCCCACAATATTTTCTACCACAAAAGAGCCAAAGGTGTAGAATTTCCTTCATCTGAAATTGTCGTCTGCAACTTGTTTTAATTTGGACAAGTCTAAAATTTTGCCGTCTGGTAAAGGGTTAAATGGTATAAGATTATGTCATTTTGGAAAGACATAGATTTATGCTATATTTGTGGCAGGATCTGGAAAAAGAGCCCTTATCTTTAAGCATTTTGGAAAATCAAGTTTTGAGATATGCCTGCGGCTATCATATAGTTGAAAATGGAACCAATCCACTAACTTACTATCACTAATTTACTAGTCTACTAGTCATAAACAAGCTATTGGAGAACAATATAGATCTGGATCAGTCTGTGCATATGCACAGGCTGATCTAGATTCATGCTGTCTTCAAATGCCTTAAGGAGCCTTTTTCCTGATCCTGGCTTATATGTTTCGATAATTGACATCAATGAGTGTCGTTATTTACAGCCAATGGAAGTGCACAGGACCCAGGTCAGGCCACAGAAAATGGAGCAGCGGCTAACGGTACCGGCGAGTCTGGAGAACCAGAGCAGACTGAGCCTGAAGAGGAGGCGGAACCAGAAGAAAAACCTCCCAGTGTGGTGAGTCATTTCATTTAAAATACTGCATAGCCGCCATTTCGAAAACAACAAAATTTGGACTTTTCCAATTTGAATGTATATATATGGAAACTTAAAGGGGGAATAACACTTAACATTTTACAAATTTTCCGAGAACTTCGTACAAAAAAATAAATATATATTATTAAAATATGGTCTTTAAATTGCATATATGCCTAATCTTAGCTTGTGTATTGGCTTAGATGTCGACGGATTTAAAACCCCATGATTTTTTGTCGGGGGGATAGTATTTACAATAATGGAGCATATGGGGTTTTAAATCCGTCAACATCCTAGCCAATACACAAGATAGAAAGCTAAGATTTGACATAGATGCAATTTAAAGGCCATATTTTCATACTATATATTTATTTTTTTGCACGAAGTTCTCGGAAAATTTGTAAGATGTTAAGTGTTATTCCCCCTTTAACATTACTTGTCTTTGCTATATAGGATTAGACATTTAGTAATCTATTTGTAAAATTGTATGAATTTCCGTTATTTTATCATTCCTCCAGAGCGATAGATAAGATTTGGTAATTCATTCTATTTTTATACCCCCGCAAACGAAGTTTGGAGGGGGTATACTGGAATCAACCTGTCGGTCCAGTGGATGGTTGGTTGGATGGTTGGTTGGATGGTTGGTTGGTCTGTCTCCAAAACTTTGTCCGGACAACTCCTCCTACACTTGCGGACCGATTTAGTTCATACTTGGCACAAGTGTTCATTGTGACCTGTAGATGTGCAAGACACAAATTTCACGAAAATCGCACTGATAATTCTTGAGTTATGGCCCCTGATTGACCAAAAAATGCTTGTCGTGATAACTCCTCCCACACTTTTTGACCGATTTAGTTCATACTTGGCACAAGTGTTCATTGTGACCTGTAGATGTGCAAGACGCAAATTTCACGGAAATCGGACCAATACTTTTTGAGTTATGGCCCCTGATTTGACCCAAAAATGCTTGTCCGGCCAACTCCTCCCACAGTTACTGTCCGATTTGCTTCATACTTGGCACAGGTGTGCATTAGGACCTGTAGATGTGCAAGACGCAAATTTCACGAAAATCGCACTGATAATTCCTGAGTTATGGCCCCTGATTTGACCAAAAAATGCTTGTCCGGATAACTCCTCCTACACTTGTAGACCGATTTAGTTCATACTTGGCACAAGTGTTCATTGTGACCTGTAGATGTGCAAGACGCAAATTTCACGGAAATCGGACCAATACTTTCTGAGTTATGGCCCCTGATTTGACCAAAAAATGCTTGTCCGGCCAACTCCTCCCACAGTTACTGTCCGATTTGCTTCATACTTGGCACAGGTGTGCATTAGGACCTGTAGATGTGCAAGATGCAAATTTCATGAAAATCAGTTCCTGAATCAACAAAAACGCTCGTCCGAACAAAGGTGGTGGCGGGGGTATTTTTATCACCTTCAGTGATAGATTTCTAGTTTTTTTTTAGATAAATCCTATCTCTTTGCTGTGGGTACACATTTGAATCGTCTGGATGATACAATTCATATCAGTACCCACAACTTAAGGTTTCATGAACAATTGATGAACCATTCCATTTGGGTACCCTTCCAATTTGAAAAGCCAATTACCCCCTCTTATCAGTTCTGTAGCTCTGATTCATTTTCAACTCATTAGCACTTTTCAGTATGAAGTGCTTAATTGTGAGCAATGATTGTAAAAGTGTTTTAAAAGGATTTAAATTGTTCTTGTGATGCAATCTAAAAATTAAATTTTGCTTTGTTTTCTAAATTCATTAATCCTTTCCCAAACAAGACCTGGTTTTGATGTCCCCAGTAGGAAAGGCTTGGGAAGACATTGAGACACAAGGAGAAAATGCTGATAACCAACATTTCTCCTTTTACCTCAATATTTTCTTGGCTATAATGTACAATAATCAATTCATAACTTTGTCAACATTCATTTTGTTGTCTAGTCTGCAGCAGTTTTTAAATTAAACTATATTAAAATTTTTAGTCATTTTGGTAAAGGATATATTTACCACAAATTTAAACCACAAATCTATCATAGGTCGAGCTGTTCCGATCAAGAACCTTAGTAGCAAGTTTAAATGCAGAAGACTGGACAGCCGCCCACGATGACCAGATCCAGACATTTCTTGTTGACGAAACTTTACGATTTATGGTGGCGTATCATGATGTACACAAGGGCTTTGTTGTTGACTTTGTCATTCCATCCTACACGGTCGACCAGCTGACCTACTTTATAAAACACGAAAACGTTAAGGAAATCAACCATGAGAACTTCCTCAAGGTTATACAATATGGTACAGTGAAGGGCGCCCATATTGAGAGCTTGCTCAGAGTTATGATGGGGATCTATGCTCCAGTGTTTTTCGAGAATACGTCATGGCCTGATAGTATAAAGAATGACTTTTCCGCCCAGTTGCACAAGTTTTTAGCGACACTGACAGACACTCGTTGGAAACTTGAAGGAAAGACGGTGTTGTATGTACCTACAGAAGGGCTAAAGGAGCCGACAGAAGAGGCCGCCAAGAATAAAGAACTGGTACAGAGGCTAGAGAGTAAGTAGATGAGCCGTGTGACAGTGACTTCTCAATAGATAAAAACTTTTGAAAACATTGTGGAAAATGAAGAAATTGCTTGTGGCAAGCAATTTCTTCATTTCCCACAATGTTTTCTTCGAAAAAAGACAGACATAAGTTTCACTTGAAATATTCGTCTGCAAGATCTTTGAATTTGGACAATCTAACATTTTTGTTAATTTGGGTTAATCTATTTTCTTACTCTAAATTACTTTACATTACAATTCAGTTGGATATTTTTCCTATATTTTTACTACTGATATGAGATTTCGTTTTGATTTTGTCCATCTGTCTGTCTGTTTCATCTGTCTGTCTGAAAATTTAATGTGAAAATTTGATAGGGGTCATTGTTGTTTAAAATCACATCTTGCAATTTCTTTTAGATGACCATTGCACCATCATCGCCACCATGCCTAGAATTATGCCTTTTTGCAAAGATTTGACTATTCAAATTTTGCTACTGTTTCAACATGTTACATCTTTATATCTCGCCTCACTACTTCAGCTGCCATGATCCACTGGGCCAGACAGATCAAGGAGGTACTCAGTACACAAGACGCATTTGAGATGGCCGAGACTTCTGGCCCCCTGGAGGAGATCGAGTTCTGGAAGAATCGCTGTCAGGACCTGTCCGGCATCAGCTCGCAGCTTGACAAACCTGGTGTAAAGAAGATAGAACAGATACTAGAAACTGCCAAGTCTTCATATGTTGTGCCATTCAGAAAACTGGCCAGCCAAATTAAGGTTTGTATATTCACTGGACAAGTTAGCCCTTTCCCATACAGCAAAAATTTGAAAGCTGCTGCAGACAAAAAAACGGATTTGTTTTAGCTAGCACAGAGAATATTGAGACAAAAGAAGAAACTGCTGATTATCAGCAGTTTGTTCTTTTGTCTCATTGTTTTCCCACAACATTTCTACTAGGCACATCAAAACCTGATCTGAAAAGGGTGAAACATGAACTAGGGCTGCAGCCATAGCATAGTTGGTAGCACATCAGACTCATAATCTTGTGTTCCTGGATTCGATCCTCGACTATGAAGAATATCCTTTGCGAAATATTGTTGGTGTAAATGCAAAACCTTGTATGTCGATTCTTGCGATTTTCAAAGTACAAACTTGTGTGCCCAGTTAAAGACAATTCTTGCAGATTTTGAGATATTTTTACTGATCAGTATTAATGACAAATCATTTGTGAACAATATGTCCAAATTTCAAGTAAAACATTTCAGTTTGGGAAAAGTAATTACACTGTTTTACCTCCCCTTTAAAATTTTCCAAAAATGAGATACGAGGTTTTGCATTTACAACGACGATATGTCTCCCATTAAATTTTCCCAAACAAGACAGGATTTTGACATCCCTAATGAAATAGGCCTGAGAAAACATTGAGGCAAAAGACGAAAATGCTGGTGAACAGCATTTTCTCTCTATGCCTCAATATTTTCCAGGCTACATTGTATGCACATTCTTACTTAATCAAGTTCCATTTTGTTGTCTGCAGCAGCTTTCAAATTAGATCAGTCCAAAATTAAGTCGTTTGGGAAAGGGTTAATGAGCAGATATTCGTAAGCCTAAGTAGCATAAGCATCTTGAGGCAGAGAGGATTTTGTGGCATCTTGAGAAATACCAGGAATCCACGATGGTTAGGTGCACAAACCACATTGATATTATTGAAAACAAAAATGGTGTCATATCCCATTCGACCTTTCAATTTATAAACAATTAAATTCTTCTTTCCAAGCTGATTAATTTTTTAAAGGAAAAAAATATCATATTTCAGGAGGGTTCGAGACAGGCCGAGAGCAACTTGAAGTTTCTGATGGTGTTGAAGGATCCATGTTATGAGCTGTCCGATGCTAAACCAGCAAACATTCCTGCCATGATCCCAAAGATCCTGAACCTGATCAGAATGATCTGGGTCAACTCTGAATTCTACAAGACGAGGGAGAGGCTGACGGGCATTCTCAAAAAGGTGAGATCTTGTACTTGAAAAGTAACTGTGGTATATCTATTGAACGCTTGACATTATTTGTTTAACCCTTTCCCAAACAATACCGGGTTTTGACGTCCCTAATAGAAAAGGCTTGGGAAAACATTGAAACAAAAGAAGAAACTGCTGATAACCACCAGTTTCTCCTTTTGTCTCAATATTTTCTTTGCCATATTTTACAGAAATCTTATCTTTAATAACATCCATTTAGTCATTTGTGGCAGTTTTTGAAGTTGATCACCCTAAAATTGTGTCGTTTGGGAAAGGGTTAAAAACTGGTTCATGTTCAAAAATGTTTCAGATGACTATTTCAAGTGAGTAGAATTTTGCTATTTTTTGGTCTTTTTGGGAAGAAAACATTTTGATTTAAGAAAATGAAGAAATCGCTTGTCACAAGCAGTTTCTATATTCTCCACAATGTTTTCCAAAGCAATTATCTTGCGGACATCAAAATAATATTATGTCAGTATTTGGGAATTTGTTTATTCTTTCTTTTAAATTTCTTTTGAAAAGTGCTTGTTTTAGCTTTTCTAGGTTGAGATTCAATGTTCAATAAATGGTCATTTCACAATGTTTGCCAAGTTTGCTTTCAACATGACAAAAGATAACTATCACTTGACTTTGTTTTTATGCCCCCATATCTAAAGATCAGGAGCATATTGTTTTACTTGTCAAGTTGTGCCTGACTGTCTGTCTCTCCATCCATCTGTCTGTCATTCCGAAAACTTAATGTGAAAACTTAACATTAGCTTTTTGGGGGCATTAGTATTTCACAAACACATCTTCTTTTTTTTTCTACAGTTGAGCAATGAGATAATCCGTCGCTGCACCAAGGAGATTAACCTGGAGAAGATATTTGATGGTTACGTGGTATCCGGGATGAAGTCGCTCAATGAATGTATCGAATGTTGTGAAGAGTGGAAGGAAATCTACAATAGGGTAAATTGAAGCTTCTCTTTCCTATATAGTCCTATATAGAGATGTGTGGTATAACCAGTAAACATGTTACCAATTTTCGTAGTATGATATCTATAGGAAGAAAATTTTACCCGAACCCGATGAATATGCAATGAATAATTGTGATGCAGATAATCAATACTGGCCAGCAATCATACACTGTGGAGGAGAGTCAATAGTTTCAGTGAGCATCGTGACTGTATTCTGCACATTTTCCTCATGTCAGTATACAATGGACAGTCGCAAAGATATATTTTGAAGCATTGGAGCATGTACTTAAGTTTGGTTCAGGTGAACATTTTTAACTATACAGCGGTATTATCTTAATTGTAATACCAGTATTAGTTTTGCCCTCCATGAAAATAAGAGAGCAGTTAATAATGTCTGGCATATCTATAATATATACAGGATAAAATTCTGTGACCACTGACCAGTCAATCTTGTTAGAGTATTACCTGTCTTGGGCTAACAGCTCTTTCTACAGCTTTATAGTTTACTGTAAATAATTCTTCATTGGCACATGTAACATTAACCATTTCATTGTAACATTATTCATCGTTTTCAAATTTCATTAATTCTTTTAACCTTTTTCAAAATTATGTTTACACCCATATTCATGTCTATGAGTTGTTTCTTGTTTGTGTTTTCAGACGGCCAAACTACATCACAAGTTCTCTACAGTTGGATGGGTGTTGGATAAGAGCAGCATATTTGCACAAGTAGATGCATTTGTACAGAGATGTAAGGACCTACTAGAGGTAAGTAGGCCAACTTCAATTCACATATTTTTAGCTCGACTTTTCAAAGAAAATGAGAGCTTATACTGTCACCCGGGCGTCGGCGTTGGCGTCTGCGTTGGCGTTGCAACAAAGGTTAAAGTTTTTTCAAACATCAATGACTTCCATACTATCAAAGGTATTCAACCGAAACTTGGAATACTTATTCACCATCACACCCTCTACCTTACTACTAGGGCCCATGACCCTGGCTCCACTACATTTGGAGTTATGCCCCCCGCTGACTCAGGATCACCTGCCCCTCACCTATGTTGGTTCGAATCCCGCCAGGGACGTATGAACTTCATGTGAGGAAGCTATCCAGCTGGCTTGCGGAACGTCGGTGGTTCTACCCAGGTGCTCACTTGGGGTCTTCCTCCACCATTCAAAGCTGGAAACAGGTCAAAAGAAGGGAGTTCCTTCCTGGGCACGCCCAGTCTACTACTCGGTCATATGGGCAACCGGCAACCGAGGATAAATAACCTAAAACAATACAATACAATTATACTAAGCAACTTAGAAAGTCGAGCGTGCTGTCTTCGGACAGCTCTTGTTTATTCTATTTTAAATTCTAGAGATATAAGTCTTTGTAGACCTATTTACCAGTAAACAAACATTTCAAAATTGATAAATTAAAAGTTCCTTGAAAAGTTATGAACATATATTCATAGCCTTCTATACTGTCAGGTAGTCTGTCATATTACATAAATTTTAATTAGTTCCCAAGATGTTTCAATGGCCATACCTTGTTGTATTTTTGACAGTTAAATCTGACTAAGTACAAATTTTGAAAATCTGGAGAGGAAATCTGTTAACCCTTTCCCAAACAAGACCTGGTTTTGACATGTCTAGTAGAAAATGCTTTGGAAAACAATGAAGCAAAAGAAGAAACTGCTGATAACCAGCAGTTTCTCCTTTTGCCTCAATATTTTCTATGCTATATTATACACAACTTCTATCTCTATCACAGTCCACATTGTTGTCTGCAGCAGCTTTCAAATTGGACAGCCCTAGAATTCTGTCATTTTGGAAAGAGTTAATTGGCACCTGTAATCTTCTTTCAGGTCTGCCAAGCCCAGGTCCACTTTGCCAGAAGGAGTGATGGAGACAAGACAGAGATGCCTCATTTTGCTGGTCAGAAAGGACCAGAAATTATCCGAGGGCTGCAAGAGATAGAGACAACATTTGAGAAAAATCTAAACATGCTGAGAAACGTGAAGAAAACCATTCTAGATGTGAAGGCAACATCATGGCATGATGACTATAACAAGTGGGTGGATTCTGCCCATTGTTTGATAAAATAATTATACCCCCCACAACAAATGTATGGGGGGGGTATACTGGAATCAGGTTGTCTGTCTGTCCGTCCGTCTGTCCGTCCGTCCGTCCGTGGACATAATTTTGTGTCCTGTTGTCCTCCCACAGTTTTTGACCAATTCTGCTGAAATTTTATCAGGTTGTTTCCTATCATATGAAGTTGGGCACCTGCAATTTTTATCTTGATCCAGTCATTAGTTTCAGAGTTATGCCACTTTGAATTTTTTTAAGGGAGGGGTGGGGAGTAGTCAAAATTTACAATTTCATTTCCATGCTCTAACCGGAGAACCGTTTGACATAGAATCATGAAACTTTACACAGTTGTTGCTCATGACCCAAGGAGGTGCCCTATTGTTTTTGGGTCACCAAGGTCAAAGGTCAAGGTCACAGTTGGACTTTGTTTAGAATCTGTTTCCGTGCTCTAAGTCAAGAACAGGTTGACCTATAGCACTTTTTCGGTGACAAGGCCCTAGTGGGGGGTATTTGTCCGCTTTGCGACAGTTCTAGTTGTTTTTAACCCTATCCCAAATGTCAGCATTTTAGACTGATCAAAATTTAAATATGTTGCAGATAAAATGATGCTTGCATTATCTAGTTTAAATGCATTTGACCCAAGAATTTTCTTTTGCTTGTTTTTCTTACTTAAACATATTTAACTTAACACAAGAGCATAATTCTAATCTTACTTTTGTCTCAATCTGTCTTTATATCCTTCCCCTTTTGCAAATGTAACATTTTTCTATTGCTTTTGACATCTTTAGGATACAAGTTTTTTCAGGCCAGATAGTGAATTAAATTTCACACCATACATAATATTTGTATTGCAGGTTCCGTGCAGGTATCAAGGATCTAGAAGTAATGATGCAGAATGTGATCACCTCCGCGTTTGAGACAGTCACCACTGTAGAAGGAGGAGTAGAGTTACTGGATGTCTTTATGCATCTGTCTAGTAGAGAGGTATGCTTGTATATTTAGGTTATGTGCAGGTATTAAAGATTTAGAAGTAATGATGCAGAATGTGATCACGTCTGCGTTTGAGACGGTCACCACTGTAGAGGGAGGGGTAAAGTTACTGGATGTCTTTATGCACCTATCCAGTAGAGAGGTAGGCTTGTTACAAAATAAGCACTTCAAAAAAAAAATGGCTCGAACTCAGTTAATAGCATCAATCAGGGGATCATGAGATTTAATCTTTTTCTGACAATTGGCAAAGACTGTCATCACTGTGGAGGGAGCGGTAGAGTTACTGGATGTCTTTATGCATTTGTCTAGCAGAGAGGTAACAAATAACCACTTCAAAAACAATGCCTGAAACTTAGTCTGTTATATCGAAGACGATAAAGCCATGGATCATGGGTTCTAATACTTCACTGATATGTGGCATCATCTGTTTCTTACAAATAGATGAAGCCTTTAAATCCTTACCAGAATGCAAAATTTTAGACTGGTCCAAGTCAAAGGTTTTGCAGACGTCAATTTCATTTGAATGAATTTTTTTTTTCTTTTTGTCTTTTGTGTAGAAAATATTGTGGAAAATGTAGAAATTGCTTGTCACAAGCAATTTCTTCATTTTCCACAATGTTTTCCAAAGCCTTTATGTTGTAAGGAGTGAAAAAGAGTCCCTGTGTGGTTAAGGATCTAGAAGGATGCAGAATGTGATCACGTCTGCGTTTGAGACGGTCACCACTGTAGAAGGAGGAGTAGAGTTACTGGATGTCTTCATGCACTTATCCAGTAGAGAGGTAGGCTTGTTACAAAATAAGCACTTCAAAAAATGGCTTGAACTCAGTTAATAGCATCAATCAGGGGATCATGAGATTTAATCTTTTTCTGACAAATGGCAAAGACTGTCACCACTGTAGAGGGAGGGGTAGAATTACTGGATGTCTTTATGCATTTGTCTAGTAGAGAGGTAACAAATAACCACTTCAAAAACAATGCCTGAAACTTAGTCTGTAATTTCGAAGACGATAAAGCCATGGATCATGGGTTCTAATACTTCACTGATATGTGGCATCATCTGTTTCTTACTAGTAGATGAAGCCTTTGAATCATTACCAGAATGCAAAATTTTAGACTGGTCCAAGTCAAAGGTTTTGCAGATGTCTACTTCATTTGAATGAAATTTTTTTTTTGTCTTTTGTGTAGAAAATATTGTGGAAAATGTAGAAATTGCTTGTCACAAGCAATTTCTTCATTTTCCACAATGTTTTCCAAAGCCTTTATGTTGTAAGGAGTGAAAAAGAGTCCCTGTGTGGTTAAGGATCTAGAAGGATGCAGAATGTGATCACGTCAGCATTTGAGACGGTCACCACTGTAGAAGGAGGAGTAGAGTTATTGGATGTCTTCATGCACTTGTCTAGTAGAGAGGTGAGTTTTAACCCTTTCCCAAACGACAAAATTTTAGGGTGATCCAATTTGAATACTTCTACAGACGACAAAAAACAATGTTGATAAAGATAAAATTGGTGCAAAATATACCTAAGAAAATATTGAGACAAAAGGAGAAACTGCTGGTTATCAGCAGTTTCTTCTTTTGTCTCAATGTTTTCTCAAGCCTTTTCTATTAGGGACGTCAAAACCAGGTCTTGTTTGGGAAAGGGTTAAATTAACGAGTTATTGTGTGCTATCAGTGGTCAAGAAGTAGAGTGTCGGCCTAGTGACCAAGAAGTTTGATCCCAGGTAGTGGCCCACACATTCCATGCGAGTACTGGTGTAGTTTCCAGCTAGGAAGCAGAATCAAGAGGGATTGATCTATGTTGTAAGAACTTGTTTCAAAATTGATGTAAATTAACCCTCTCCCAAACAAGACCTGATTTTGACGTCCCTAATAGAGAAGGATTGGGAAAACATTGAAGCAGAAGAAGAAACTGCTGATAACCAGCAGTTTCTCCTTTTGTCTCAATATTTTCTACGCCATATTTTACACAAATTCTATTTTTAATAACATCCATTTTGTCATTTGTGGCAGTTTTTGAAGTGAATCAACTTCAAATTTTGCCGTTTGGGAAAGGGTTAAATAGGTTTAAATTATGGTACCAAATGATCCTTTCCAAAACCATGCCTAGAGTCATTAGCATTGACCCATTGATCATGGGATTTAATCTATTTTCTTATTATTTTCAAAAGTCCTTTCCTCTCAACAATACATGAATTTGTCAAAATACAAGGAATGAAAGCATGATGGCTGTGATAGTGTGCTGTGCCTGTGCTGGTGCAAGAAATTCCAAAACTCATGGCTTCAGCTTGTCTAGCGCCTGTCATGGCGCAGTTTGTAGCACATCAGACTCTCACTCATAGGTCCCAGGTTCGATCCCTGATTGCGACTAATATCCTTTCAGACAAAATTATTTTCCACTAATGGTTTGCTCAGGGGTGTAGAAATATGGAATTTTTCTACTTGTCCTCAGACAAGTTGAACTCGAATTTCTACTTGTCCGAAGGCAAAGTTTACTTGTCCAGAAAAAAACAACATCTAGACAGGAAAATACTATTTAAACTTTATTTTAACTCTATTTTCTGTTAACATATAAAACTGAGTGAACACAATTCAAACACATGCTTTCTTTTTAAAATGTGATTTGATTGAAATGGATTTTTTCAGACGGATCGTGAGCAAAAATAAGATTAAAATTTCGTTTTTATCACATTTTGATCCCCTTGATATGCACTTGCCTACGGACAAGCTCACTTGAAAAAAGCCCTTGCCCGTCCACCACAAAACCCAGGTCGGGCAAGTCGGGCATGTGAATTCCACACCCCTGGTTTGCTATTGTAAACCTTTGTGAGTGAGCAACTGGAGGCTTGGTTAGGATGTAGTGCTGGTATGAAAAACAACAGGAACCCATGATAAGTTCTCCAGCAGCAGCGATATGACCATAGCAGTTGAAAATGTGTTAAACTCCCAATTAATGAATCAATCGATCATATTTCAGGCAATCAAGAGAACCATAGACAAGAAGACAGTTGATGTGTATGCCATGTTTAATGAAGAACTGAACGCCGTAAAGAAAGAACTAACCCAGAAGACCATACCCCAATCGGCCTCTCATCCCAAGTTTTCTGGACAAGCTCTCTGGGCAAGACAGCTTAAACGCAGAATAGAGAGAAGCATGATGGTAAGAGAAGTTTTCATTAACGTTATTGATTTTTATCAATGAAGAAAATTTGGAAGGAAAAGAAAAAAAGCTGAATGCAAAAATGATACTCTTATAGTCAAAAGAAAAAATCACCTTGAAAGCAGTTTTTGATTATTACAGCCTTTTTATTGTGGAGAAAAATAAAGTATTTCTTACAATTTCATCTTTATACTTCTCATGTAGTGTAGGTCGAAACTGGTAAATGTAAGAAATAGTATAAAAAGGATATGTACTTTCAGCAGTGTCTAAAATTAAGGATTTATCTGACGTGAAATCATCCACAGAGAAAAGGATTATTTTGTTCCAAATTAAATGGAATTCGAAACAGAAACAACATTGTGGGACAAGATTAACCCTTTTCATGCTGTTCACATCATATTTTTGCTGTGACAAAAGCTTTGGCAGGCAGTATAGACTAAGATCAGCCTGCACAGATGTGCAGTCTGATCTTAGCCTACACTGCCTGCTTTCTACTCAATTACTGTGGAAAAAATCAAAATAAAATTTTGGAAATGTCTCTTAAACTGGTAATTTGTTTGAAACAAATTTTGAAGTCAGCAGTACAAGGGTTAACATTTTCTATTTTACCTTCAGGCCCTGGACAGAGCATTTTTCCTGCCCCAAATCGGTTCTGGTAAGGAAGTCATGACCCAGTATCAACAACTGTGTATGGCCCTGGATGAATACATCAGGAAAACTTTCCATGAATGGACGCTGACCATTGATAAGGTATGGGGCTTCCTTTTTAAAGTTTTGATTCCATCACTACATAACAAAATCTATAATAGTTTTGATCTTATGCCATGGCTAGTAGATTAATATGGCTAATATGATTAATATTAAAATGAAATATGATTAAATTGGAAGGAAAAACAATGTTGAGTAAATGCTTTACACTTTTAATGGTTGAATGTGATTTGATGGTTATTGCTTCACCCTTTTCCAAACGGCAAAAATTTAGGGTAATCCACTTCAAAAAGTGCCACAAATGACAAAATGGATGATATTAAAGATAAAAGTTGTGTAAAATATGGCAAAGAAAATATTGAGACAAAAGGAGAAACTGCTGGTTATCAGCAGTTTCTTCTTTTGTTTTAATGTTTTCCCAAGCCATTTCGATTAGGGACGTCAAAAACAGGTCTTGTTTGAGAAAGGGTTAATATAATGTTGGTGATAGTAGATAAATTATAAAATTTCTTTAAAATAGGGAAGAAATAGATTTAATTCAAACATAATCTATGTAAAAGTTTCAATAATTATGATTCTGAGTGATATTTTTAGCTTTAATTTTACAGCAATTCATTTCTAGTATGGTAACAATAGAGACTGAAGTCATAATTGATGCAGAAGTAATTCTAAAGAGTTCAAAGCACAATAATGAAACAGTTCTCATATATTGAAAGGCCTAGGTAAAAAGTTTAATCCATTACCACACAGTGACACTTTTTGACACCCCACAAGATAAAGGTTTTGGAAAACATGCAATTTCTTCATTCCCCACAATGTTTTCTACACCCAAAACACCAAAAATGTAATAAAAGGGGGTGGGGTGATTTTAGTCTGCTCCGCAGCAGTTCTTGTTTTATAATTTATCTATGGGTATTTTGAGTTATAACACTATTCGGTCAATTGAACTTGAGCACACTGTCTACAAAACAATTACTACACTATTTGGCAATTTGCAAGCTGATGTTTATATTATTAGTTGTAATCTAAAATTTTGAATTTAATGTTTATATAAGGTAGGAGAACTGTTTCACTATTGATGCTTGAAATAAAGTGATGATGTGCATTATCTTGTTTTTAACCCCGATAAATCTATTGTCAATACTCAGTTTGATACTACAACAAAACTGATGACATCTTTTCAGTTCTTTTATTACATAGAATATCCTTTTTTTCACAACATTCCCTTGCACTCTTTGTTTTGACCCTTTGTAGTATATGAACATTTATCAAGTGACACATTCTTCAGAAATACCTCACAGATAAGTTTATTAAAATGTTGTAGTGTTTTATTTATATGAAATGTCTATACTTGGTCAATTCCATGAAATATCAAGATATTTTATTTCTGTACATTAATCATTTTCAGTTGGCTATATCTGTTAGTTTGATTTTCATTTTAGAAAAAGATATTTCTAGTCCTGTGATTCTCATTAGAATTATTTTGTCAAAAACAATACGGCTTAAAGAAATGCTATTTATATCCAAGGCTCTAATTCTATATGACCTTTGAGTCTTGACATTAAACTTATTAGATTATTTATTCAATATGATCCATATACAGTCTATCATGTTTTGTGGACATGCAAAACCTCGTATCTTGTTTTTGGAAAATTTTAAAGAGGAGGGGAAAAGGTGTAATAACTTTTCCCAAACTGGAATATTTTACTTGAAATTTGACATACTGTTCACAAATAATTTGTCATTAATACTGATTAGTAGAAATATCTCAAAACCTGCAAGGATCGTCTAAACTGGGCGCACAATTTTGTACTTTGAAAATAGCATGAATCGACATACGAGGTTTTGCATTTACAACGACGAAATACTTGACATCTATCCCCTACACTATAATTTGTATGTTGTAGGAGCCAATGAAGCAGCTAGAGGTACCTCTGATGTGTAGAAGTACAGAGAGACCTCCCATGTTGGATATCAACTTTAACAGGTAAAATAGATATACATTATTGAGTCAGGATTTGGAAAAAAAGTTCCTTTAAAGCTATTGAGAACAACATGAATCAAGATCAGCCTGTGCATACACACAGTCTGATCAGGATCCATGCTGTTCTCTCACAGTTTCTCCATAACATGTGTCGGCTGCAAGATAAAAATTATGATCCCAATTAGACTGCATCTTTAGGCTAAAATGTCTTATGGGCCCTTTTTTAGCTTGACTATTCATTGAATAGGGTGGCTATTCTGGGCACCAGAGCGCCAACATTAGCGTCAGTGTTGTGCTTTGGTTAGGTTTTACTTGCAAGTGTCATATTTCTGTTTCTACTCCTGTTATAAAAATTTACACATGCTTCTGTGACCATATAATCAGCCTCTGGGCAAAGATTCTTTTCTATAACATTCAGGGGCGTAGCTACATTTACGCATATACACACATGACATGCATACAAATCGACACCGCAGATGTGGTATACGGTGCGAAATTTTTCAAATTTTCAATTATTTTTTTGTCAGAAATAAATGAAAACAAGAGATGTTTGTAAAACATATATGCCCCCTCAAGGGCCTACATTTGATGTAGGTCAAAGTCCAAGGTCAAGTTAACAAGGTCCAAGGTCATGGTCAAATATGAAAGGTCTTGGTAGGAGGTGTCTATGTGTGAAATATCAAAGCTGTATATGTTTACAAAAGTAAAATGAAACATAGGCCAGTTTAAAGTTTTTAAAAGTAGGCCAAATGCCAAGGTTAAGGTAATGGTCAAATGTGAAAAGTCTTGGTTGGAGGTGTCCATGTGTGAAATATCAAGGCTGTAGGTGTAAAAGGACATGATATATATGCCTGGTTTCAGTCTTTATATAAGTAGGTCAAACTCCAAGGTCAAGGTTGCAATATTCAAGGTCACGGTCAAATGTGAAAGGTCTTGGTAGGAGGTGTCTATGTGTGAAATATCAAGGCTGTAGGTGTAATAGGACATAAGATAAAGGTTAGGTTAAAGATTTCTAAAAGTATGCAAAAATCAAAGGTCAAGGTCACACAGGCCAAGGTCATGGTCAAATGTGAAAGGTCTTGGTAGGAGGTGTCCATGTGTAAAATATTGAGACTGTATAGGTAACAGGACATGAGATATAGGCCTAGTTTAAGTTTTTTAAAAGTAGGTCAAACTCCAAGGTCAAGGTCCAAGGTCATGGTCAAAAGTGAAATATCTTGGTTGGAAGTGACCATGTGTGAAATATCAATGCTGTATATGTAAAATGACATGAAATATAGGCCAGGTTAATGTATTATTAAAGTAGGTCAAACACCAAGGTCAAGGTCACAAGGTCCAAGGTCATGGTCAAATGTGAAAGGTCTTAGTCGTAGGTGTCCATGTGTCAAATATCAAGACTGTATGTTTAAAAGGACAGGATATATCGGCTAGGTTAAAGTTTTTTTAAAAGTAGGTCAAACTCCAAGGTCAAGGCCACATGGTCCAAGGTCATAGTCGTATGTGATAGGTCTTGGTCGGAGGTTTCCATGTGTCAAATATCTAGGCTGTATGTGTAAAAGGACATGATATATCTGCCAGGTTAAAGTTTTATAAAAGTAGGTCAAACTCCAAGGTCAAGGTCACAAAGTCCAATGTCATGGTCAATTGTGAAAGGTCTTGGTAAGATGTGTCCATGTGTGAAATATCAAGGCTGTATTTGTAAAAGGTCATGAGATATATTCCGGGTTTAATTTTTTTAAAGTATGTCAAACTCCAAGGTCAAGGTCATAAGGTCCAAGGTCATGGTTAAATGTGAACGATGTTGATAGGAGGTATCTATGTGTGAGATATCAAGGCTGTATGTGTAAAAGGACATGAGATATAGACAAGGTTAAGAATTAAGAGTAAAAATCAACAAAGGGCAATAACTCCAAGGATTTGATTGGCAGAGTTAGGGGTCTTGTGCACTGCACCTCTCCATAATGAAATCTATTCACCTGTAAAGTTTCATGATTCTACCTTACATACTTTTTGAGTTGTGCTCCGGACAAGAATCAAGTTATAAAATCAACAAAGGGCAACAACTCAGAAAATTTGAAAGGCAGAGTTACGGTTCTTGTGCACTGCACCTCTCCATAATGAGATCCATCCACCTGTAAAGTTTCATGATTCTACCTTACATACTTTTTTAGTTATGCTCCGGGAAAATAATCAAGTTTGAAAATCAACAAAGGGCAATAACTCCAAAAATATGGTTGGCAGAGTTACGGTTCTTGTGCACTGCACCTCTCCATAATGAGAGCTATTCACCTGTAAAGTTTCATGATTCTACCTAACATACTTTTTGAGTTATGCTCCGGACAAGAATCAAGTTTGAAAATCAACAAAGGGCAATAACTCAAAAAAATTTGATCAGCAGAGTTACGGTTCTTGTACACTGCACCTCTCCATAATGAGATCTATCCACCTATAAAGTTTCATGATTCTACCTTACATACTTTTTGAGTTATGCTCCGGACAAGAATCAAGTTTGAAAATCAACAAAGGGTAATAACTCAAAAAATTTGATCGGCAGAGTCACGGTTCTTATGCACTGCACCTCTCCATAATGAGATCTATCCACCTATGAAGTTTCATGATTCTACTTTTAATACTTTTCGAGTTATGCTCCGGACAAGGTTTGGTCTACGGACAGACCGACCGACCTACGGACCGACCGACCGACCTTCCGACCTTCCGACCGACCGACCTTCCGACCGACCGACTGACCGACACTTGCAAAACAATATACCCCCATTTTCTTCGAAAGGGGGCATAATTAAAAGTATGCACAAGATTGGGTAATAGTGCATAGTCATTAAAAAGGCCCAGTTACACTCCTTACATTTAATTCAGTAGAATGTTTACTCTTTTTGGACTAGCTTGAAATGTTATTGTTTGGATGGGCTAAAATTGCTCTATGTACTTCAGAGAGCTACTGAAGATGTTCCAAGAAATCCACTACTGGGAAAGATTGATGTTTGAGACTCCACATTATGCTATAGATGTCTACAACAAGAGAGAGGACTTGAGAGGACTGAGAGAACATGTGCTACTGGTAGTTAGGGACTATAATAGGTAAGCAAAAACACAAATTGACGGGGTCTTTTTCTTTTCTTTCTCTTCATACCTTCTGCAAACAGAGTATTGTTGTTGTTTGTTTTGTTGTTGTTGTTGTTTTTCTTGGGGGGGGTATATAGGAATTAACCTGTCAGTCCGTCTGTCTGCTGTCTGTCCATCCACATTTTTCTTGTAAGAGTAACTCTTTCCAAACAGCTGGATGGACAACATGACATGGACATTAGCATGTCTTGTTTTTGAAAGTTTTTCAGATTGGGAAATATTTAAGCCATTCCCACATAATGACACTTTTTGACGTCCCACAAGATAAGGACATTGGAAAACTTTGTGGAAAATGGAGAAATTGCTTGTAACAAGCAACTTCTTCATTTCCTACAATGTTTCTACCTACCTAGAAAGGCCAAATTATGTTGAACTTCATTCACTTGAAATTGTTGACTGTTTGGTTATGGGTTAATTAACATGAATGATCTATTGTTGGCATGCTGTTTTTCGTCATATTTTTGTTATGTTTTTACTCTTTCCATACACAGGATCATAGCTGCCTTGTCTCCAGAAGAGAGAGGATAATTTAGAGAGAGGATAAGATTCCTGGACAAAAAGATAACTCCTGGCCTTACTAAACTGACCTGGGCATCCGAGGGTATCTCTTGACACCACACAAGATAAAGGCTTTCAAAAACATTGTGGAAAATGAAGAAATTGCTTGTCACAAAACAATGTGGAAAATGAAGAAATTGCTTGTGACAAGCAATTTCTTCATTTCCCACAATGATTTCTACCTCAAAAGTCATAAAATTTCAAAATTTCATCATATTGAAATTGTCATCTGCCAACATATTAGGATTTGACATGCTTTTGTTCCCCATGTTTTTATAATTTTTTTTTACACTTTCTTCCACAGAATTATAGCTGCCTTGTCTCCAGAAGAGAGAGGATTATTTAGAGAGAGGATAAGATTCCTGGACAAAAAGATAACTCCTGGCCTTACTAAGCTGACCTGGGCTTCCAAGGGTATTTCTGACTTCTTTGTGACTGAGTGTAGAAGTCACTCACATAAAATACAGGGCATTGTGGATGACTATAAGGTAGGTATTGGAATTACGTTTCCCTATTTTGTGTGTCTCTGCGAAGGTTAACGACCAAAAATATGTTAATTGACACTATTAATGCATAAAGAACATAAAATTCCAAAGATTACTTACCATAAACCTGTTGCTCAATGCAAAAAAAATAAACTGAGTGAAGGCAAACATGTCTGCCAACATTGTTTTGCTCTGATAAATCTTCAGAGAATTTTTGTTATGAATGACATCAGCAAAACAACTTTTTGTCATGATTTTGCACAAAATCGATTGTTTCTTATTTATAACATGTTGAGAAATTTTGGCGGGAAAAGGAACAATGGTTAATTTTGAAAGCCCAGGTAGAGCATATTTGAGTACAAAGCCAGGCCTGAACATTATGTGAATTTATTGAATAATACATATTTCCTCTAGATAACTGCCCAGTTTCTTTCAGTTAGTACCAGGGGTCGACACTAACTTTTTTACCTGGTGTCCCGACGGGACACCTGATTTGAAAATCAGGAGTCCCTTGTAAGAATCAGGAGTCCCTGAAAATGGTGCTTTGTAAAACAGGTTCATTAATCCCAATGATAAATCTCCACATTTTGAAGGGTAAAGGGTGATCTAGTGATTGTTTACCAAGTTTTATAGGTCCTCCTCCAGACATACAGATCCTACTACATTCAGACTCGGTAAATTGTAGCAGAAACAAAGAAAATTTTGTTTACTTTTACTCTGAATCATTTCATGGTATCAGTCCCTGGACTAGGCTCCATTTGACTGAAACCGAGTGAGATGTAGAACTGATAACACAGAGCACCGTGAAGATGCTAGTTGGGGAGCCTAGTCTCTTATCTGTTATGTAACAACACTATACATGTATTTGAGTCCAGTAAAGGGTTCTGATATAATAGGTAGCCATAATCATCTCTGGCTGTCCTATTGAGAAAACTACTTAGTTTTCAAGAAAGCTACTTAACCCTTTCGTTTACAAGCGCGCTTTAAAGCGCGGTCAGGAACGCCTATACTGTTTAGGGGGGGCATGGGCTTTTAAAAGCAATTTTTACACTGTTAAAGTTATTATGACACCGGCTACATGCTGAAATATTGCGCAATAATGTTTTCTACCTTGTAAAATGTGAAGGAAAGCGCAGTTTTTGGGGTTTTATGAGCTGTAATGATGGCCAGGAGGGTTCAATATTCTGCAGAAGAGGTCCGGCGAATCATCATGTCAGTGCCAGACGATGATGATAGCGATTACGCTGATTTTTTGGGTGTAAAAAGGTGATTTGAACATTAGAAATGTTTCTGAGACTTCGAATAGTGACACTGATAGTGATTCCGATAACCCTCAACCGAATCCAGTCCCAAATCGTAGGGGTGGGGGTGGTCGGGGGTCATGGCAGGGGGCCTAACAGGGGTCATGGGGCTAGAGGTCAAGATTTTGATGAGATGCAAATTTTCTATCAGTTACTCATCATATTGTTAAAGAAAATTGAATAACCTTTCCAATGATATATAGGTTTATGGGTTTTCTGCTAGTAAAATCGATTTATTATGCATTTGTATACATTAAGTGCTTGGAAATAGGGAAAAAGTCATTTCTGGGAAATAATTCTGCAAACGAAAGGGTTAACTTTTGTGCATTTTTGAATTCAATATTATGTTTCAAGTACAAGTACTTTTTGTATATATGTTACAAAGAGAAAATGTTAGTAGGTGGCCGTGCCATAACAAGGTTTGAAAACAGACAAAGGATGTTTTACCAACGTCTAGATATATGCAAAGCAATTTGGTCAATGAAATATTGTAATAGCCATCAAAACTCTGTATTACTTAATCCGAGTCTTCTCTGATGTAAATACGCTCTTTGATATTTTTATTTTTCGCTATTTACATCAGAGAGCGTTGCTCTTTGAAAAAATCAAGAAGTTCGCAACAAATTGTTGCGCATCGTTCACCGTCCGATCTTAAACGCTATCGTTAAAACCCCTGGATGATATCGATAAATGAACCATTTATTGCTATGGCTGCTGAAAAAATTACGACCAAAAAGTATTTCTAAAAGGTTAATAGGCAATGCTTTGCAACAACCCTCACCTGAGCAGCCTTTGTTTACCTTGACCTTCCATTCAAAACCAAAGGTTATACTCATCCAGCAGGCTGATTTGAAATGAAATTTTTGGTCAGGTATGGCAAAAATGATTTATTGATCTATACCCTACAGTGTTTTACCGAGTGATTCGATATGATACACAAAAACAAAGCTTCAAGTTACTTGTAACGTTACCGAACTTTCCGCTGTTTTCAAAGAGCAACGCTCTCTGATGTAAATAGCGAAAAATCAAAATATCAAAGAGCGTATTTACATCAGAGAAGACTCGGATTATGTATTACTACACTAGTTTAGAATCTAGTTGCTACCACATTTTGCTTACACACCTTTCCCAAACAAGACTTAGTTTTGGTGTCACTAGTTATCAATCATTGCTAACAAAGAGAAATTAAGAAAATGTTAATTATTGCTGGGATGTTCTCCCTTCCCCCGATTTTATTACAATGGGCTGTGTTTGTTTGATTACGTTATGTCCATTTATGTCCATTTTAAGAAAGGGTAAAATATCAAACGCTTCGACAGAGGATACTAAGTACATGATCTGATCTGTTGATTGGTAATTGCACATATCCAAGATTTTAGATCAAATGAATTCATCTAGATCTAGTCGAGTAAAAAATTGTGGTTTGGCAAAGGTAAATTTATGTAAGAAAAATGGCAATCTGTCCAACACATCAATTAACAAGCAATCTGTGTAATTATGCAGTAAAAGACTAAAAGCAAATGCAAAATACCTTGTAGATTTACCTCATCAGAATATATTCCTATTAAATCAAAGATCTATCTTTTATCTGAAGATTTGCACACAATCACTGTTCAAATTTAGTATTTGTATGTGTGTAAAGAGAAAGAAAAGGTTCTCTTTGACCTGGGAGAATTTCTAAACTCACTCTGTGTGATGTAAGCAGTGACGTCACACTTCTGCCTTTTGTGTGGTTATACGGATGATTGAGCCCAGTTACTGAGATATAAATAGAAATTGTTTTAATCTTTACCCAACAGAACAAAGTTTGCAGTTATAGATTTGGATTTTTTCCCTACCTTCATGTTCACAATGGAAGAAAAAAGACGAAATGAAAAGCATGATCGGTTCTCTATCAGTAGAAATCCAGTAATTTAGATCTTGTGCATATATTTCTTTGTTTGATTGAAGATTGTTAGAATTATCTTTGACTGAATGACGAAGGAAGGGTTAAGGAAACTGTAACAAAGGAAATGAATGTTTTCTATGAAAAATAGAATAATGTGGACTACAAGTGCAATTTCTATAATTTGAAAGTTGTGATCGGATTAGAATTCCTAAGGTAGGTAATAGTGGACTGGTATTTTTTCTAGTCATTGGCTAAGTCAATGGATTTTAAAATAGATTCTGGTTCACACAAAAACGTAAATTTGGCTTCTTTCTGTGTTCAATAATTTTCCTTTCAAGATATGGGTGCAGTACTCGGTGATTTTTTTATTATACTAGAATAATCCAGCAACATTAACCCTGGATATCTGCATATAAAATGAACCCACTTCGGCAATGTTTTGTTAAGACGCTCAACTAACAGACTTTGCACATGAAAATTAAGTTGTCCCCGGTTAATATTGGTGGAATATACATAAGTTAAACACAAATGTACGATTTGTTGTTGCATATTTTTGAGATAATTACTGACTGTGACTGTCTCCAAAAGGTTTTGTTTAAAAACAATTTTGGGTTGGTCGCCGACTTTTTTTTCTATGAGACAAAACAAAGTTATAGATGATGCAGATTTAGACACTGATTTTAGACACTGATTTTGATGCCAAAACAAAGTTTTATGGGCACTGACTCTGGAATTTACAGGCCCGAGGAACTGCATCAAAGGATGTTTTGCCGGTCCTCCTAGAAATTTACTGGCATGGGAAGAGCCACGTATGATTTAGAGTCATTTGCGCAGACGACAGTTTGTTCGAGTAAAACAAAAGAATTATGAGACAAAAACTTACACAAAGTTACAAATCAAATACGCCACAACGGCTTTAATTCCAACGGACACATGTCCGATGGGGTAACAAATGATAATGATTTTATTTTTGGAGACATCCAAAAATGGGGTATGAAAGTTGAAAAATGAAGAAAAAAATAGATCTATCTACTCTTTCTCACAGGGATTTTAGCGATTTTTATGTAGACTCTTTCTTATTTAAGAAAGAGTCCACATAAAAATCGCTAAAATTCCCTGTGCTCTTTCTAGATCTACTACCGTCGGAAAAGTTAGTGTCCCGCCGGGACACCAGTCTTGTGATTTCGAGAGGCCCTTGTCAATTTTTGGTGTCCTCGGGATCCCGGGACACCGTTAGTGTCGAACGCTGAGTACATGCATAAAAGGGCACAGAAACACACTTCTTATGCATTAATACTATATAACTATTACTTTCAGGGTGCCAACATGGACATATCCCAGAAGTGTGTGAACGTTAGCGAGATGTTACTGGTTAAGATTGACAGTCGGAAGGTTTACGAGAACATGGAGTTTGACGAAGCCCAGGCCAACCACCGATCCATCGTGCAGAAACGTCTCAAACAGTTCCATGATGAGATCATATCCCTGTTAGAAATGGCTTGTGAAAACATTGAGGCAAAAGAAGAAAATGCTGATAATCAGCATTTTCTCCTTTTGCTTCAATATTTTCAGTGCTATATTTTATGGCAAAAGAAGAAAATGCTGATAATCAGCATTTTCTCCTTTTGCTTCAATATTTTCAGTTTTATATTTTATACAAATGTTGTCTATCAACATCCATTTTGTCGTCCAAAGCAGCTTTCAAATTGGACAACCCTAAAATTTTGCCGTTCTGGGAAGGGATAATATTATTTGACTATCACTTGCAGGGTGCCAACATGGACATATCCCAGAAGTGTGTAAACGTTAGCGAGATGTTACTGGTCAAGATTGACAGTCGGAAAGTTTACGAGAACATGGAGTTTGATGAAGCTCAGGCCAACCATCGATCCATTGTGCAGAAACGTCTGAAACAGTTCCACGATGAGATCATATCCACCATGAAGAAAACTTACGATGTCTTTAAATCTGATGGTGCAGAGGTAATGTAATTAGTTTATTAAGCCCCTTGCCAAACAACGAACTTTTGAGGTGTCCCAAGTTCAGAGATGTTGCACAGAACAATTTCTATGAGTGAATTAATTTTTACATTCCGGTCTTTCTTGGTAGAAAACATTGTGAAAAATGAAGAAATTGCTTGTGACAAGCAATTTCCACAATGTCTTCTCAAGCGTTTACTTCATTGGATGTCTAAAGGCGTCAATATGTGTTTTTGATAAAAAAGTGCTTTTATACATGCCTATAAATGGCCACACTGTGTTAATTGACCAAACGCCGACTGTCAATCAAAAACATTGATTAGCCAATGGACAATCAGAAAAATGTCATGCACCAGTTGTTCTTCGTTGCACGTGTTATGTATCGATTTATCGACTGACAATCAAAACAATCGACATGCCAATGACAAAGAATTTTGTGCTAACAATAGAGTAGGTTCACCGTTATATTTTGATAAACCGTCGGTGTTGTTATAAAATCTCGTAACTACGGCTTAAATCAAGCCGTAGTTACGAGATTTTATAACAACACCTACGAACTACTATTTTGATTGTCTAAATTTACATCACGATTAACTGGATAAAATCGTACCCTATGAACGATCACATCCCCATTGTTTGTCTTAAATTCTATGTTGGGCGGAGCAATCTGTCGATTGGCGTATGGTCAATTCATGCAATGCTGGTATCTTAGTAGTTTGAATGTTAATATTATCATGGATGAATCACAAAAATGTTGCTTTTAGGTGAAGAATGTAAGGGTATACATACAAAAGATGAAGAGGATGATTAAGGAGTCTTTCAAATTGAAATACACAGTCTGTTGCCTAAGTTTTTAGCTCACCTGAGCACGAAGTGCTCAAGGTGAGCTATTGTGGTCGCTTTTTGTCCGTCGGCGTCCGTCTGTCCGTCTGTCCGTCTGTCTGTCCGTCTGTTCACATTTTGTTGTTACCACTCTAGCACCTACAAATATTGACCAATCTTAACCAAACTTGGTCAAAACATGTATGACCATAAGTTCTCGGATGAGTTCGATTTTGAGTCAGATCGGACTAGGAAGTCCAGAGTTATGTGCCCTTGGATGTCAAAAATGGCTAGTTTTGACTTTGTTACCACTCTAGCATCTACATATATTGACCAATCTTAACCAAACTTGGTCAAAACATGTATGACCATAAGTTCTTGGATGAGTTCGATTTTGGGTCAGATCGGATCGGGAAGTCCGGAGTTATGTGCCCTTGAATATTAAAAATAGCTAGTTTTGACTTTGTTACCACTCTAGCATCTACAAATATTGACCAATCTTAATCAAACCTGGTCAAAACATGTATAACAATAAGTTCTTGGATGAGTTCAATTTTGGGTCAGATCGGATCAGGAAGTCAGGAGTTATGCGCCCTTGAATATCAAAAATCGCTAGTTTTGACATTGTTACCACTCTAGCATCTACAGATATTGACCAATCTTGACCAAACTTGGTCAAAATATGTATGACAATAAGCTCTTGGACGAGTATGATTTTGGGTCAGATCAGATCAGGAAGTCCGGAGTTATGTGCCCTTTGATATCAAAAATAGCTAGTTTCGACTTTGTTACCACTCTAGCATCTACAAATATTGACCAATCAAGACAAAACTTGGCTAGAATGTTGGTAACCATAGAATAATGAATGAGTTCGATTTTCAGTGTCATCGAAGAAGGAAGTCCGGAGTTATGTGCCCTTGAATTGGACAAATTTGCCGTTTTCGACTTTGTTTACACTTTAGCATCTACATTTATTGACCAATCAAGACAAAAAGTGTCAACAATGTTGCTAACTATAAGCTGCTGAATGAATTAAATTTTCAGCTTGATCGGACCAGAAAAACAAGAGTTATTAGCCCTTGAATTTCACAAAATTGCCATTTTCAACTTTATTTTCACTTCAAAAAACACAAATATTGACCAATCAAGACTTAACTTGGTCACAATGTTGGTGACCATGAGATCTTATATGATTTCATTTTTTATATTGATCGGACTAAAAAAGCCAGAGTTGTGTGCCCTTGATGGTGACAAAATTGCCGATTTCATTTTTAATTTCACTCAAACAGCAATAAATATTGACCAATCAAAAAACAACTTGGACATAAGGTTGATGAGAATATCTTTTTCAGAACAGAGTCATGTGCCCTGGATTATGACAAAATTGATGGTTTTTTTATCGACTTGGTTTTCACTATAACAGCTACAAATATCGATCATTAAAGATTAAGAATGCTGTTTTCAGCTGGATCATAATCTCGCATCTTAAGTTTCGTGTTCTTCTCTTAGAGATACCTAGGTCATGTAAAAGATGGGTCTTGTTCTGCATGGAGAAAGTTTCAAACTTCTATCAGGTGAGCGATCCAGGGCCATCTTGGCCCTCTTGTTTCTTTTCAATTGTGATTCATTGGCCTTCAAGCCAAAGTTTAAAAAAAATTATCATTGATTTTAATCATTCTTATGTTGTAGGTTCAATCACACTGGCACAGATACACAGAGAAGATGGACAAGATGGTAGAGGAGGCTTTCAGACTCAACATAAAGTGGTCTCTACAGGAACTTTCTAAAGCTATCAACGGTGATGGAAAATCTGCCCCTAACCCACTGTTTAGAGTGAAGGTCTGCCTAGAAGGAGATAAGGTAGGATTATTTATTGATTTTTCCAACCTGCAAATAAATATCTACCCCCAATGGAATTCAAACACTCTACCATGTTGCTTTAAAAGCAAGCTTCTACTGTGAGATAGTGTAAGTGTGTCCTTGCTACACACAGATGCATCCTGAACATTAATCCTTGTAATTCTGAATTAATGTTCAGTTGAACATTGAACAGAGAGTTTAGTTCAACAGTATTGTTATCTTGTAAAAATATTGTAATTCATGCATATTGCATATTTTATAGTAGTCCACCTCTAATGAGATTAATGCTACATCAGAATTTTTCGTTGGATATCATTAGCATGCAGTCTTCCCGAAACTCAACACCCTTCTGTCAGACATTTGGTCTGACTGGACAGAATTTTCTGTCAGACCTCAGGTCATTCAGTCAGACCAAAGATTTTTCGTGTTTTTTTTTTTACTATTTGATAATTCAATTTTTTTTGCATTTGGGAGAGAATTAAAGTCTTTAACCTTATAATATCATCCTATTAATAGATAATGTTTGGAATTAGACTGTTCCATAATTTGAAATTGTGGAGTAAAGCAGGTCTAGGTCCTAAATCCTACTTTCAGTTTCACAATTTCCCATTTCTAGCTTGGAAAGCTACATAGATCTAATTGAAAAAGGATAAATTATTGTTTTATCCATTTTCCTGTTAGCTTAGCTATCAAACATATAGAATTGCATCTTTCCTTCAGAGTGAAATCTGTTAAATTTGGACCGGTAAAAACAAATCAACTCTAAATATATTATGAGAACAAAAAGAAAGAATTGTTGTGAAACATTAGTAAAGGGTAAAAAAAGGTTAAGGACAGATCCTCCAGTTGTTACTGCGCAACTTACTGCGCATATACTAAATAACGAAATTAAGCTGTTTCAGTAATTGGCATTTTCAGCAAATGTATTTTTTACATTTAGTTAATGATTGGTTGATAAATGACAAGGTCCTTTTCGGTTATTTCAATTTTTCTCTGTTTGGCCAATTAAAGTGTAATAGTACTCGGATGGTACATTTCGCTTTCTGTTACGCGTTCAACATGTGGCGTTAGCGATAGGAAATGGAGCAACAAAAGCAAAGTGGTGTCTTTATGAGCTAGTCCTCTTCGGATGGACACAACAGATGACACTTTTTATTATCTAAAGCTGGTAATAAGGAAGGAAATGGATAAAAATAGTGAAACAATTTCGGACATAGCTGCAAAAAGTAAACCAAATTTTGCTTATAACTAGGAAAAACGCTTGGTTTGATATAGTTTTCTTTTTTTGCTTTTGTAGGTATGACCAAGCACTATGTCTATACCAAAAAAGAAAAAATTCTTACCGCTGGAATATTTTTTATTATCAGAAACGTTGCGAAAAAAGAGAAATTTCAGCTACTTTTGAAAGAATGTTTTACTAAAAATTTCAAAGTCATCACTAAATTTTCCCAAATTGATACTCATTTAGACAGAATAAAACATATTGAACACAATAAAGACTTATTTATGAAATCCTAGTCATTTCGAACACCTTTTTTGTGGGTATTTAAGTGACACCTCATTTTTGCAATTTTAGACAAGAGTAGTCTCCCTTGAAATCCAATAACTTTTTAATTCGCTTGGTGACCTATAGTTTTTAAGTCATTTTTTTACTTCTCATATATTTAAATATCAGTACAGAGAAAATAAAAAAAATCTTACCGTAGGAAATAAATGGAGGATCTGTCCTTAAACAATGCAGAGGTGATGAACCGTTACGTAACCCTGGGAGACTGAGAAAATCAATAATGCCAGTATGTAAAACAGCCTTATCTACATACCAAATTATAATTACGTTAGAGGGTTTTAACACCAACATTGTAAAGTCTGATTGTTATGCTGAAAGGTTACACAGGTCGTGTGTTTTATAATATCTGCCTGGAAGTTTTTAATTGATACTTATAAACAATTAGCAGTTGCTAATTATCAAATTATTGTTAAAAGTAAGATATGTTTTACTCTTCTCTTCATTATGTTCATAAGGTCCCAAATTTTGGCTTTTTCCACGGCGATTTTCCAGGCTACCTAGACTTAACTTTGATCAACAACTTGTTGAACAAGTTAGGCGAAATCTTTGGAAATAAGCGATTATTTTGCCTATTTCGCTCGCTTTGGTGAGCCTTGAATTACAAGAAATGTAGAAGTACAATTTAGAATTTTAGACTGCATACTGTGCTATAAATATGCTTGATATTATAATTAGAGATGTGAAACCCCATCTGCATTTAAAACCATGAGAAACTTATCATATATAGAGGAAATTTATGGGCCTACAAATTACGAATTTTAATCAGACCTTGTTCTCTGTATTTTATGCCGGACATTTAGGGCCGATGAGGTAAGAAATTCAATCAGACCTAGCCAATTTTTGCCGGTCAGGTCCGTAGGTCCGACGGAGTTTCGGGAAGTCTGAGCATGTTGGATATCATTTGCAAATCTATTTGGGTTATGTCATAAAAAAAAGTGGCGATGGAATGTCCAACAGCCAAATGTTTACATTGTCACACAAATAATACCAACGTCATGTGAATCTAATTAGGGGTAGACTACCTTAATACAATTTCTTCAATGTATGGTTTGTAAATGACACATAAAAATTCATTTCTCTACAGGTTGAGTTTGCCCCGACCTTGAAGCAGCTAGCATCTATAGTTGGCAGTATTGGTTCCCATCTGACCTCATCTATCTCTGATATACCCAGACTACCCACTGTACTGACTAAGAAAAAGTCTACTAGAGATGTAAGTATCCTCGCCTCCCCATGGTCCGTCACCCTAAGCCGGCCACGCTAAAATGCATATGCATTACATAATTGAGTAAATTATCCTGAAACACTCGTCTCCCCTCTAGATTTAATGAGTTTCCTTCCTTTAAATATCTGTTTTAATAAAATTTTACCTGAAAAACAACTCCATGAATGTAAACACACTGTAAGCGGTAGCAAAACAAAAAAGGTGACGATACATGGCAGGTGACGGACCATGGTTAGTCGACGATATATGAGCCGGGATCTGGAAAAAGGTCCCTTAAAGCATTCTAGACAACCATGTTTCCCGATCAGCATGTACCTAAGAGCAGTCTGATCAGGATTAATGCTTCTCTCTTACAATTGCTACAAGTCACGAGGAAGCTATTTTAGGACAGCATGGATCCTGATCAGACTGTGCGTATGCACAGGCTGGTCTGGATCCAGGTTGTTCTCAAATGCCATAAAGGACATTTTTCCAGATCCTGGCTTAATTATGTTTGTAGAGTCAAGTAAAAATCTTTTGGGTCTTATGCTGGTGCAAAAATGCATTGTACCAGTACATTGCACAAAGGAAAAAAGGAATATTTATGCTGCTAACATTTGGTGGCCTAATATATGACGCTGATGCTATTTAGGATTGAATATGATTCAGTTCACTTTACGTGCAGACTGTCTTGTCTCATGTTTCCATATTGACGGGACTGTTCTTGAATCAGCGTGAGAAGGGTTTATGCATAAAAATTCACATTTTGAAACTATTTCAACTATTTCATTCATATTTTCCTATAAATGTTTGGGTTTTCAATTTTATTTCATGTGTACGAATGATAGTCCAGACATTAATTTTATGCATTAATTTGTTATAACTTGTATATCTTACAGGCAATTCATCAAGTGATAGCAAGGGACGAAGAGACCAAGAAAATACAGGGAGTGATCAGCCAGGGCATGCAGAATAATGCACAGAACCTTCAGAATTATCTCAGTACCTGGGACAACTACAGAGAAATCTGGGAGATTCATAAAGATGCCTTCATACGACGATATCAGAGACTTAACCCACAAGTCTCATCATTTGATGCTGATATTGCAAGGTAGGCTTAGTTTTTTGCAAGACTAAGTTATTTTGTGAGCAAAACTCCTCTGATCCCTTTCCCAAATACAATGTTTCAATTTGAAAGTAGCTTGAAAAATGTAAATGGTTTATCTTTGATTATATATAATGGTTTTGATATCTGATCTATAGCACAGAAAATATTGAGGCAAAAGGAGAAAATGCTGTTTATCAGCATTTTCTTCTTTTGCCTCAATATTTTCAGAACTTAAGTTTTTTGTGTCAAATTGCACGGTAAGTGTATTATAATGGACTGAAACAGAATAATGCACAGAACCTTCAGAATTATCTCAGTACCTGGGACAATTATAGAGAAATCTGGGAGATTCATAAAGATGCCTTCATACGACGATATCAGAGACTTAACCCACAAGTCTCGTCATTTGATGCTGATATTGCTAGGTAGGCTTAGTTTTTTGCAAGACTAAGTTATTTTGTGTGCGAAACTTCTCTTATCCCTTTCCCAAACAACAAAAGTCTTGACTTCTGCAGTTTGAAAGAGGCTACAAACTACTGAATGGATGCTTAAAAAGATAGATTTATGTACAATATAGCATTGAAAATATTGAGGCAAAAGAAGAAAATACTGTTTATTAGTGAAGTATGGATAAAGATTGCTTTGCACATACATGTAGTTTGACTTTATTCTACTCTCCATGCTCTTCTAAATTCAGCATGGAAAATGTCCATGAATCTTGGTTATCTACAAGGATTCAAACTAAAATAAATAAAAAATAAATATTATCTTTATCTCAACAGATACACAGAGGTAGCCAACAATGTACAGACACAAGAAACGATCCTGAACATCCAGTTTGTACTGCTAGATTGCTCTCCCCTGAAATACTCCATCCTGACTCACTGTACAGAATGGCAGAACAAATTTACAACACTGCTCAGTGAGATAGCCACAAGCAGACTGAAGGAACTCAATGAATTCTTGCTGGACAATGCTGAAAAGTAAGCAACTTAATTATACAGAGCTACACATAAGAGGCGGTATAAAGGTAAAGGTAAAGGTTTGTTTATTATTGTGTCACCCCTATATGAAAGGGCCAGCCAGTTTTGGCTTATGAGACACTCTCTTTCTCAATACGCAGTACCTCCCGATTCCCCACTCATGATGCCGGGCGCCTGGCAGAGATGGGTCTACGGTAACCATTAGTTTAACTAGCTGGCGGCTCACCAACCGGTCACATCAGTTCTAACCCGCCAGGCCGGCTTCCACCGGGATTCGAACCTTCGACCTCCCGCTTCCAAGGCGGACGCCCTAACCATTAGACCACGGAAGCGGTATATATGGCTTTTACTTGGTTTTCAACAACTTTTTTATCAGCTGACTTTGAAAAGATCTACCACATTCAGGGAATCCATTCATGACAAAATTCCGCCTTCTCTGCTTCAAACCTTGTTTGTGGTCACATGGTTCCCTGTAGTGTTAGTTATAATTGTGTACTAAAGGTGGTATAATTCTCATGTGCATTTTTTGTGGTATGACTTTATTGCCAATACCAAGGTCTTTGGTCGAAATTAAACATCAAGGTCTTGTTTTCGAGAAGAAAAAAATGCTATTAAACAGGTATTGGTACTCCAAAAACACATCTTGTTTAATTATTGCCTTCACTTTTGTTGAACAAAATGTTGTAATAATTTCTGATAAAACGTTTTCCTATAGTTTTCCCCTTCAGGAAGCCACTCCAGACACTGGAATAGTTAGGGGCAAGTCCAGAGTTGTGGAAACTACTAAATGGTGGACTCTGCTAATGTTATTTACATTATAGCTCAGAATATTTTGAGTCAAAAGGAGAAAATGCTGATTATCAGCATTTTCTTCTTTAGTCTCAATATTTTCCTATAAGTCTATTCTCGTAGGGACATCAAAACAATCTCTTGTTTGGGATAAGTTAATAACTGTCTTCACATTTGTCGAGTAGTGTGTCATGATTTTCATAAAATGATAGAAATATGTTCCCATGTTTGCAGGGTTAGCAAGCCTCCACAGACACTAGATGAGTTAGGGGCTAGCCTGGAGCTGTGGGAATCATTAAATGGTGGTCTCTCTACCACAGAGGCCAAGTTTGCACCGCTGCATGATCAGTTTGGAATCCTTGATAAATATGAGGTCACCATTCCTGAAGACGTAAGACATCTTTTTTTTTTATGCCCCCCTTATCAAAAGATCGGGGGGTATATTGTTTTACCATTGTATGTCTGTCCATCTGTCTGTCTGTCATTGCAAAACTTAACATGAAAACTTAACATTGGCCTTTTTGGGGCCATTTGTGTTTCACAAACACATCTTGTTCATTCTACAAATTTTGTATTGATATTCACCAGCAAGTTCAAATACCCTAGTTATAAAATTTAAAAAAGGTATCTTTTTGAGTGGTTTCTCTCCTTTCCCTGCAATATTTTCATCATCAATGCACCATATTCTTTCAACAATCTAACATTGTAGCTCTTCATTGTTCATTTATGTGAAAAGTGGATGTGTAATTTTGATATCTCAGAATAATTCTATTAAGGTTTATAGACCCTCAAAAAAATCACCACCTTCTAGCCATACGGAATTTATCAAATTAAACACACTTGTAAATGGACTTCAAATAAGTTGATTCACCGTGCCGGGTTTCAAGATTATGCTTCAAGAAGGCAATCATTTACAAATATTATTTTACTCTATATTCATATGCAAGGGAGGTAATTTTGACCATTTTTAGCTCCACTGGCCGAAGGCCAGCGAGCTATTGTCATGGCATTGTGTCCGGCGTGCGTGCGTCCGTCCGTCCGTTAACTTTTTCTTTAAAAATCTTCTCCTCTCAAACTAGTGGGCCAATTTTGACCAAACTTTGCAGGAATGTTCCTTGGGTGACCCTCTACTTTAATTGTTCAAAGAATTTTGATTGGTCAATAAATGTGGGCGTGGCAGGGCGGGGCTTATCAGACTTAGAGAAATCACAAAATGATTGTCTAAAAATCAACCATTTGGCCGATTTTGACCAAACTTGGCAGAAATGTACCTTGGGTGACTCTTTACTTAAATTGCCCATTAAATATTGATTGGTCCATAAATGTGGGCGTGGCAGGGCGGGGCTTATCAGACTTAGAGAAATCACAAAATAATTCTTTAAAAATCTTCTTCTCTCAAACCAACGGGCCAAATTTTGACCAAATTTTGCAGGAATTTTCCTTGGGTGACCCTTAATTAAAATTGTTCAAATAATTTTGATTGGTTTATAAATGTGGGCGTGGCAGGGCGAGGCTTATTAGACTTAGAGAAATCATAAAATAATTCTTTAAAAATCAACCATTTGGCCAATTTTGACAAAACTTGGCAAAAATGGACCTTGGATGACTCTTTACTTGAATTGTCTGTGAAATTTTGATTGGTCCATAAATGTGGGCGTGGCAGGGCGGGGCTTTGAGAAATCACAAAATAATTCTTTAAAAATCAACCATTGGGCAAATTTTTACCAAACTTGGCAGAAATGTACCTTGGTTGACTCTTTACTTAACTTATCCATGATATTTTGATTGGTCTATAAATGTGGGCGTGGCAGGGTGGGGCTTATTTGACTTAGAGAAATCACAAAATAATTCTTTTAAAATCAACCGTAGGGCCAATTTCAAGTAAACTTGGCAGAAATGCACCTTCAGTGACCCTATACTTAAATTGTTGGTGAAATTTTGATTGGTCCATAAATGTGGGTATGGCAGGTGCCCTCAGAATGGCAGAAATCACGAAAAATTCTTTGAAAAATCAACCACAATGCTAATTTTGACCAAACGCGGTAGAAATGTTCCTTTGGTGTCCAATAACTTCAATTGGTAGTAAAATTTTGATTGGTCCATAAATGTGGGCAAAGCAGGACGGGGCTTATCCGAATGGGAGAAATCACGAAATAATTCTTTAAAAACAACCATTGGGTCAATTTAGTACAAACTTGTCAGAAATATTCCTTGGGTAATACTTTGTCAGTGAAATTTTGATTGGTCTATAAATGTGGGTGTGGCAAGGCAGGGCTTATCAGAATTGGATAAACCATGAAATAGTTCTTTAAGAAAAAATCTATGGGCCAATTCAGACTAAACTTGGCAGAAATGTTCCATGGATAACCTTTTTTCAAGATTTGGCAGTGGGATGCTTACAAGAAATCATGAGATAGTTCTTTTACTTTAGCCAGTGAAGCGATTCAGGCCCTCTTGGGCCTCTTGTTACCAAATATTTCAATAAGTATGCATTAATCAAAATTCTTAACTGTTCAAAATGCTTATGTTTGTATTTGGGAAGGAAATGTAACACAGTTTAGGAATTACTGGCATTTTTCAAATTTCGCTTCTGGGTCTTTGGTGCTGATGAGGGGTTGGATACCTTAATTTTGACCTTGAAAGGAAAAGTGCCAACTGGTATAATGCTGTTCTGTAAATTTCAGGTGAAGACTATGTTGAATGATCTGAACTCAGAATGGGTCACCTTCCAGGAGAAACTGATAGAGGCTGAAGGCATGCTCAAGAAACATAAGGTTAGTCTATATATATTTTTTACCTTTGACCCTCTTGTAGCAATGAAATTCTGTAAAGAAAAGAAATCGCAACAACTTGCCAAATTTAAAATATCAGGTATGAAATAAAAGTTTAGCTACATCATAATGAAGCTGTAAATTTTGAGCTGAGTAAATGGGATGTAAAAACTAGAACAAAAAGCAATACAAGTCATTCAAAGCGAATAGATATGGCAAATATATTTTATTTCATGAAAAGGCACAAGCTTGTGACTACTTAAGGGGGAATGCTCCAGTTTCCTAAATTTTTCCCCAATAATAGAATGTATTTATATTTTGTATGTTGAAATTACATGTTATTACCAATTGAAAAATAAAATAAAAATGGATGGTCAGCGATCTTGTTTGATTTTTATAGGCATTCGTATCACATACCCCTACAACGAAAAAAATGCACAATTTCTTGCACCTGTCCAAGGTCACTAAACTGCTAATAACATGTTGTCTATCAATCGTTTAGTCCCAAAAACGGATTTAAAGTAACGTCTTACATTTAATAAGAACAGGAAACCCAAAATATGTGCTATTATAAAGACGTAAATGTGTAAAACAGCATGCTCAATTGTTAGATTAGACCAACGAAGCTGGAGTGTTTTACGTTAAAATTTGCATATTTTTGGAAATATTTCAAGTTCTACATAATAGAATTTGATAAAACTCCCTCATTGTATTAAGCAACATGTCCTGGTAATAATTCAAAAAGAAAATGTATAGGTCAGCGCACTTATTAGTGAATTACAGCAATTTTTATCAGCTATACATGAATAAAATGACGCAAAACAGTGGTAACTGCATACACACTTACGACTGTCTTGCTCTAAATAATCAATTTCCGTCTTGAGGAAATCAGTTTCGCATGATGAATACACTTTTACCGTCGAAAATGGTAAATTGTAATGATGTGTTATATTATTTTAAATATGGTAGCGAAACATATTAGTACGAAACATTTAATTTACTACAGTAATGACCGAGTGTTCCGAAAAACTGGAGCATTCCCCCTTAACACAAACTATTATAGTTATTCTTTAAAGTTTATCATGGAAAATGTTTTGTTTTTTAATTGGATCAAATTTTACATTTATCCTGCTGATCCTGGAAAAATCTGGTCACTTTGGAAGGCAGCATAGAACAAGACCAGCCTGCACATATGTGCAGTCTGATCTTGTTCTATACTGCCTGCTTCTTTAGATTTAGCATTTCAAGGTTAATCTCCTTCATTGACAGGAAAAGTTCAAGACCAATCTCCTCGGTCAGTCAGAGGAGTTCAAGAAGCAGGTTCACAACTTGGTGGACGAGTTCTCGCAGAAAGGTCCGTTTACGAGCAACATTGTTACAGCAGATGCTCTTGGTAACATCGAGAATATCCGAGGACAGATGGAGGCCCTTAAAAAACAAGAGGCTGAGATCAGGAAAGGTCTCAATATATTCAAAATTGATCAACCACCGTCGAAGGAGATTGCAACCCTTGAGAAGGTTAGTGCTTTCATTTCTTCCCAATCATATTTCATGTTGCCCTTTTAATTATAAAAAAACAGAAACACAAAGGGTTGTTAAAGAAAGAAAAATGATTCTGCAGCAATTTTGAATAAAATGAAATTTTATATTTCATGAAGACTTGCAGTTTTGCTTTTAGAATATGCAAAACGTTGTACCATTTTAAAACTCTATAGAAAGAAAAGTTAATTTTGTAGCTGAATTTTGTGCTAAAAATAGACTTGGTTTATATGTATTATATATTTTGATAAATCATCAGTGTTGTTATAACATCTCGTAACTACAGTTTAAATCAAGCTGTAGTTATAAGATTTTAGGATTACACCCATGAAATATTATTGTTTGTCTGAAATTATGTTTCATTTTACTGGATAAAATCATTCCCCATTGATTATAAATCATAAATTACACAATTTTAAAACTTGTGTTTATTCCATGCAGGACCTTGAGTTGATTGAGACAATCTGGAACTTGAACAAAGAATGGGAAGGTTTGTGGGCCAGTTGGAAGGATGGAAAATTTACAGAACTGGAGACTGGCAGTATGGAAACTCAGTGTGTGTCCATCTTTAAGAAGCTTAACAAGTACAGCAGAGAGCTGAAGGTAAAGCACTTCCTTCATTTAAGAAATAGTTTAGACATACAATATTAACATGAACAGCGCTATAGGATTTTCAACCATAAGCCTATATCACCAGAAATACCACATTTATTTTACATCAATATTGTCGAGAAGGTTACTTTATTTTAGTGGTCATAGCTTAGTGGGAATACTTTTCTTCTCCTTATATGTGGTACACTGATTACATGTAGGTATTTCTTGAAGATTAGCATTTCTTAAGTAAAAAATCATTTATGCAAACAGTGTCAAGTAAGATTTCGTACAAAAGAAAATATCATTTTCATATAGCAACAGATTATAGTGGAATGTTTAACTCTTTCCAAACGCACAAGTTTAAATTTGTCTAAAAGTTTTTCCAAGCTTTTTTTTCTGTCTGCAATGTCAATAACAGGTCTTCTTTAGGAAGGGATTGTTATGGCATTGTTGTTTCACAAACACATCTTGTTTTCCTTCAATAGGACAAGAACTGGGAGGTTGTGGATACAAGTAAAAACAAAGTGGACCAGTTCAAGAGGACCATGCCTCTCATACAGGACATGAAGAACAAGGCGATGAGACCTAGACATTGGAGTAAAATACAGGTAAGGATTGCAACCAATCATTAACAACAAAACACTGCACATCTTCAGGCTTCATCCGTAGCAACAGAAATTGACGAGGGTATCCCTTGTCAATTGCTGTTTCCACGGATATGCACGAAAATTGACAAGGGTATCTTTCTATAATTTCTGTTGTCACCTATGACCCCTGAAGATGCATAAAGTGTTTGGTAGCTAATAATGGGTTGTAATCCTTGATACTCATCATTTTCACATTGAAAGGGGGGGAAGGTTAAGCTTCATCATTTATCAACTACATTGTAATAAATATGATCAAAAGCTACTATAAGATAAGTTAGAAGAGACAGATTAACATAAATTGAAGTCAAGAAGACATGTAATGAATATAAAGGTTCTGTGCCCAACCATGGGCGAGGAGGACTTGGTAAATGAGTAGAAAAATGGGCTTAACCCATTCTCAAACAACACAATTTTAGGGTGGTCCCATTCAAACCCTGCTCCAGACAACAAATTGGATGTTAATAAAGCATTGATTAGTGCATAATATAGCACAGAAAACATTGAGGCACAAGAACAAAATGCCGATCATCAGCATTTTCTTATTTTGCTTCAATGTTGCCCCAAGCTATTTCTATCAAGGAGGTCAAAACCAGACCTTGTTTGGGAAAGGGTTAATCCTGTCCCAAACAAGACCTGCTTTTGACGTTCCTATGAGAATAGGCTTTGGAAAACATTGAGACAAAAGAAAATGCTGATAATCAGCATTTTGTCCTTTTGTCTCAATATTTTCTGTGCTATAATGTGCAGAAATTTCATCTTTAATAACACTCATTTTGTCGTCTGCAGCAGCTTTCAAATTAAACAAACCTAAAATTTTGTTGTTTGGGAAAGGGTTAAACTTATAAGATGCTTTACCTCTTTACATTACAGACTAAGATGCAGAGGAATTTTGACCACACAGCTGAAGACTTTACCCTAGAGAAGATCATTGAGTATGGATTTGACCAATATGCTGAAAGTATCAATGAAATATCCGGGGCTGCTACCAAGGAATTGGCCATTGAAATGGTAGGTTTGTCTTGTCAACAATTTATTGTATATCTATAAGTCTTAAGGTTTGAATAGTTTTAATTTTTTACAAACAATCCTTTTGTGTATGACTTCATATACTGGAATGAGTATGGATTTGACCAGTTTGCTGAAAGTATCAATGAAATATCTGGTGCTGCTACCAAGGAATTGGCCATTGAAATGGTAAGTTGGTCTTGTCAACAATTTCTTGTTTTAATATCTATAAGTCTGAAGATTTGAATGGTTTAATATTTTTTTCAAACAATCCCTTCATGTATGACTTCATATACTGGAATGAATATGGATTCAATCAATATGCTGAATATCGGGGGTTGCTACCAAGAAATTGGCTATTGAAATGGTAAGTTAATCACATTATGAAATTCTGTATGTGTACATGTATATTTGATTTATACTAAAAATTGTTTGGACTAAAATTGCATCTAGATAACAACGCAGTAATTCTGTTATGATTTTGATTAAGTGGTAGCTAACCACACCATTTTAAAAATTAATAACTACGCAAGTTACACTTTAGTGAAAATAGATGAAAGAGTGGCTGCATACAATGAAATGTTATAATTATTCATTACATTTTTTCAGTTTTCTATTCAACAGATTTCCAGGAAGTCTATGACACAAATATCTTTACTTGTCTCAACAAAATTCGCTGTGCATGAAATACCTGACAAATGAGTCATTTGAATGGTCAGTCGATATTTCAATTGACAGTGGCAATTTGTAAATTGTCTTACTCTCTCTTTTATATTTTGTGCACAGGCTCTAGATGCCATCACAGAAACTTGGAACACAACAGAGCTGGATATTGCTCCATACAAGGGATGCTACAAAGTTAGGTAAGATAAAACTTTGATTAAGCTTACTCAATGAATGGATATCTCCTGTATTCAAGACAGTGCAACAACTTTTGATCATTTCAACAATGCAACTGGAAAAACTGATGACTTTTAAAGACATTTTGACTTACATATGGTCGATGGGGAGTCAAAACCTCGTAACTCCAGCTTATTCAAGCTGTAGTTACGAGGTTTTGACTCCCCACCAACGATATATATATGCAATATTCGATATTCATTATCCAAGAAATACAACTAGAGCAGAGAAAGGTGTATGTGTGGTGTATCAAATTATTACCCCTCAAACAAAAAGGACCACCTGGTAAGTTTGCTTACCTATAAAGAATAAACAGGCTAGACCCAGCAGAGGTCCACCAAATTTGGAATTTCAAGAATGAACATGCCGGTATGAAAATGCAGAAAAAACATTCTAGAATCGGAAAATCAACTTGTACACACAAACTGACAAGGGTCAGTACTTTTAACCCTTTCCCTAACAAGACCGGGTTTTGATTTCCCTAATAGGAATGGCTTGAGAAAATATTGTAACAAAAGAAGAAACTGCTGATAACCAGTAGTTTCTCCTTTTGTCTCAATATTTTCAATGCCATATTTTACATGCATTCTATCTTTCATTTTGTCATTTGTGGCAGTTTTTGAAGTGGATCACCCTAAAATTTAGTCGTTTGGGAAAGGGTTAATGAAAGACATTTAGTAATGTAGAAAAACATTATCCCTTTCCCAAACAAGACCTGGTTTTGACGTCCCTTACAGAGAATGCTTGGGAAAACATTGAAACAAAAGAAGAAACTGCTGTTAATCAGCAGTTTCTCCTTTTGTCTCAATATTTTCTGTACCATATTGTACACGAATCCTATCTTTGATAACATCCATTTTGTCATTTGTGGCAGTTTTTGATGTCGATCACCCTAAAATTTTGCCGTTTGGGAAAGGGTTAAAGAATAAAAAATCATCTTGTACATATAGATTTATTACTAGGGTCAATACTTTTTAAACCTCCCAAATGGTGTTGTTTAGTAACATGGGTCACTTTGTATTGAGAGAGAATTGACAAATATTTCAGGGGCACCGATGATGTATTTGCGGCTCTAGAAGATAACCAAGTACAACTGTCTACTATGAAGGCCTCCAGATTTGTGAAGGCTTTTGAACAAGATGTTGACAAATGGGAGAGGACCCTTTCTCATTGAAAGCTGCAGACAACAGAATGAATGTTACCAAAGTCTAGAATTTGTAAATAATATAGCACACATAATATTGAGGCAAATATAGCACAGAAAATATTGAGGCAAAAGGAGAAAATGCTGATTATCAGCATTTTCTTCTTTTGCCTCTATCTTTTCTGAAGCATATCCTGTTTTAAATGTCAAGATCAGAGCTTATTTGGAAAAGGATTAATCAACACCTGTTTTGTCTCTTGCATTGTCTTTGATATTGGACCTGCAGTATTAAATTTTGTAATTTGGCAAATGGTTTTAAATTGTATTGTGAGAAAATGATTACTATTTTAGAGGTACAGATGATGTGTTTGCGGCTCTAGAAGATAATCAAGTACAGCTGTCCACTATGAAGGCCTCCAGATTTGTCAAGGCTTTTGAACAGGATGTAGACAAATGGGAGAGAACCTTGTCTCATTGAAAGCTGCTGCAGACAACAAAATTAATGTTACCAAAGTCTAGAATTTGTGATTAATATAGCACACATAATATTGAGGCAAAATGAGAAAATGCTGATTAATCAGCATTTTCTTCTTTTGCCTCAATCTTTTTTCAAAGCTTTTTTCTGTTTGGGAAATCAAAATCAGGTGTAGTTTGAGACAGGATTAATCGGCACCCATTGTGTCTCTCGCATCGCCTTTGATATTGGACTAGCAGCCTAGCAATTCGTAGTTTTGCAAATGGTTTTAAATTATGTTGTGAGAAAATGACAAATATTTCAGGGGTACGGATGATGTGTTTGCGGCTCTAGAAGACAATCAAGTACAGCTGTCTACGATGAAGGCTTCCAGATTTGTCAAGGCTTTTGAACAAGATGTAGACAAATGGGAGAGGACCCTGTCTCATATTCTTGAGGCTGTTGAAATGTTGCTTACTGTACAGAGGCAATGGATGTATTTAGAGGTAAGGGGGAAATTATTGTTTATTTATGTATATCATTAAGTTATGATTAAGGTGGAAGGGGACTATAGCACCTTTTATAAAAAATGTAAAGAACCCAACCGAAAGTGGTACCAAATTAAACTTTGACTTACGGCGCTTTCAAAGTCACTTCTTTTTTAACGTTTTCTTTGTTGATAACGTTACTATGACGTCGGAAATATGACGTTTTCGCGCCTTTTCAAGAATTGACCCCAGGCGACATCAATCATGTATTACAGATGTATTTATGATAATTAAAAAACACAATTTGCACTTAGATAAAGCGAAATGAATAGTGAATGTTTTGTAGTGTATATTGTCTTGATGCGTTAGTACATTAATGAACACGGCGTCATTTTTCGTAATTTTCACGCGTTTTTGCTTTTAAACAGAAGGCAAAAAATCGGACGTTTTGCAGATTTAAAAAAAAATTGGCCCGATGATTTTTTTTTATTTTTTGATTTATCGTTGTATAATATATAAGTAAGATTTTGTCAAATTTTTTTGAAAATCTACTATACAGTTTTTTTAGTAACGATGGATTGAATTCAAGACCTGTAACGTCGAAATTTTTAACGTTTACGGGTTTTGTATATTGCTTCGACATTGTTTGATTTTCATACAATGGTTCAGTGCTCAGGCCCGTAAAAACAGGAGGGTTTAGTGGGGTTAAGCCCCCCCCACCCCCTGAAGTTGGCCCAAAATGCCGAATTTTCCTTACTTTACACTGAAACTTTAGGGAAAATCCAAATTAGCCCCCCCCCAATATTCAGGCACAAGGGCCTTAGCCCACCCAATATGAAATTGCTGCCTACGGGCCTGGGTTGCATGTAGTTGTTATCCTATTGAATCACTAAATTCAAATGGAGACGGGAATTCGTTTTCAAGTTCCATCCAAAAGACTAGAGTCACCGGGTCTTTGACCGATAAATATTCACATGGGTTATTAACCCATTAGCAGACGGCAATATTTAGACTGGTCCAAATTCATAGATGTTGCAGACGACAACACATAAATAACGATGTACTAGTATTATATTCATTTGTATCTATGAAAAGAAATATTGTGGGAAATGATGAAATCGATTGTCACAAGCAATTTCTTCATTTACCACAATGTTTTCTGAAACCTTAATATTTTGGGGCGTCTAAAAGCGTCAATATGTGGAAATGAGTTAAAAAAAACTAGCCGAATAGATTTAATAATCCAATATAATTATCATGATATAATGATGATATTTTTTTCAAACCAGAAGGTCATAGACCCATTAGGTATAATAAAATGTACAGAAGAATGTATAACATTGCGGACATTAAAGATTGCATAAAGTTTTGTTTTTAGATTTGTAGCAAATAATGCTCACAACAGTCCATTGCTATCTAACTCGTTCGAAACAACAAGACAGATAAATGGGATGTTGTGAGTTAAGACATGAGAAAAGAAGAAAACCTGTCGGCCTATTTGTGTAATAATGAGGTACTGCATTGAATTGCTACACAAAGTCATGTAAAACGACAACTTTTTGATTTGTCCAATGTCAAATGTTATGCAGGCGACAGAACCGATCCGACTCTACGAATGTTAATAATCTATGATAAAACGAAAAAAATGTTATTGAAAAGGGAGAAAACACCAGTAATCAATATTTTCTTCAATTTCTTCAACATCCTACAAAATTGAAATAACAAAATTTTACACAATCCATTAATATATTGTCAATACATCTCTTCGACACATCGTTAATACAATTACATCACCGTTAACCCTTTCCAAAACGACAGTTTTTAGAATTGTCCTATTTCAAATCGTAAGTATCACTGGTGGTGAGCTCGGACAAAGCGAAGGACGTGTTTCGCTACAACAAGGTATAGATATTTAGCGTTTTAAAAATGTGAGTTCAAAGATTTTTAACTTTGATTACAATGAATTTGGTCTTAAAATAGACCGGGCTCTCCGTTATGTATTGACAAACCGTCGGTGTTCTTATCAAAATTTGTAACTACGGCTTTTTCTAAGCCGTAGTTACGGGATTTTATAACAACACCGACGGAATACATTGTTCGCGAAAAAAGTCCCTCGCTTTGGCAGTGAGTATGCATTCGACAGAATTTGTTCGACTGTGTAAAGTAAGTTATTTTTGTTAGAATGAAAACTGTTGTTGAATAGGGGACAAGCGTCGTTAATCAGCATTTTCCTCATTTTCCTCATTTTCCTCAACTTTTTCCAAAAGGAAACTTACATAAATTATCACGCACAAGAAATTCTATATTTTCAATACAACGTCATTTTAGAAACTCTGTAGAAGAAACAATTTGATCAAGTTTAACCCTTTCCAAAACGACAAAATTTACGTGTCTGATTTCATATGTTATATAGACGACACAATTAATCCGACTCTATGAATTATAATTACCTTTGAAAGAAAGAAATAAAGTTGTTGAAAAAGAAGAAATCAAGTAGTTGACTTCAGCGTTTTCTTCTTTTTCCTTAACCTTTCCAAATTTTAACAAAAGTTATATATTATTATTATTATTATTATTATTATTATTATTATTATTATTATTATTATTGTCCAACAAGATTAACCCGGGACATATGCATATGCTTCGGCAATGTTTTGTTACGACGCTCAACTAACGGACTTAGCGCACGAAAACGAAGTTGTCCCTGGTTAATTTGGGTGGACAATATTATTGTATTCCATTCTATATTGTCAACAGAAATAATTTTGGAACAGCATTAGAACAAGTATTGTCCAGCAAGATTAACCCGAGACATCTGCATATGTAAATTTAGAAAATTAAAGCCTACGTCATTTTTAAGTCGCTGAGCGCTCGCGCTGCGACTTATTGGTGCCGTACGAGTTTTCTGGACAGGTCAAATAAGGTCAAAGACGAACCTCTTAACTTCTTCTGTATTTCTGTTTTGAGACAAAGTAGATCTCTGATTTCTTGTCCACACTTTGATTTAATATTGAAATTCGACTTTCTACAATTTCTAAACTGACATGCCAAATAATCATTGTTGAACGAGGAAATTGTACGTTTTATGTAGAACTACTTTTTTGGCGGAGAAAATTTATCGCGCGCAATAATTCCGTTTTCTGAGGTATATTGGTGTAAGGGAAATAACCAGGTTTAAATTAGACAGTTTTCATGAAAGAGTTACTTCCCTTAGATAGTCAATATTCAATACTGTATATCTTCGGCTATAAGTCAAGGAAAAAAACTATTCAGAATGCGGGGGAAATAGACATCGACTTTATGACTCGGCGACAATAAACATACGACAACGACGGAATACTCATTTGCTCGATTCTTTTTATAATAATAAATTCCATTTTAACAAGGTGTCTTGCTTGATATGCATCGCTCTGCCATTTCAAGCGTGTAATCTCGCAATCAATATGCCCTAAATTAACACACGACATAATTGTACACAACAAGCAGTCGTCACTTTTCTTCGAAAACCTCGTAACTGCATATTGTTTTAATCTGCAATTACTTGGTGATGACAATAGTTTAAAAAATCGTGTGATCAAATTTGCCAAAAATTCGAAAAACTGTGCGGCTGAGAGTGATTTCGGCATCAGTGGAAAGCTAGTGAGAGACTGGCGAAAAAACAAGACAAAGATCTGTGATTGTCCAAAATCGCAGAAATGGAGGGTTATTCGGATCAGTCCCTATGAGCCACAGGAAAATGATCTGAATGATTGGATTTTGGAGTTACGGGCAAGTGGCTATGTTGTAAGTAGGATCGGGATTCGCGTCAAGGCCCTTCAACTCGACAAGGACCAAAATACAAAATCCAGGGCGAGTTCAAAGCTTCTTCTGGGTAGTGTTGCAGGTTCATGAATATTTTAGTCAATAGCGGGAAGACCAGAGAAAAAAACATTTTATTACACACCTGGCCAGCTTATCAATGGGAAAACCTACGGGACCACATCAAAGAAACGAGACTTAACTACTCGGCTGGTTCCGTGATGTTGACGATCCCGAAATATGCAAGATGTGCATATCCGACGATTACTTTAAACAAAGGGTTTTACGTCGCCGGATTTACGGAAATGAAATTGTTGATTTGCAGGGTTGAATCTCGCGACCGGTAGGCGATCATAGACGGCACAAAAGCAGCTTTGCAAGTCACGGGCATTTTGTATGATACGGTTCCCCCGAAAGATCGCAGCTAAAACCTTACCTTCGTTTCAGATCAGAATAAATATTTCAGCCCACACGTTTTGATTTTTGTGTATGTATGGATAATCGTTAGCCCCAAAGTGTAATTCATGGATATTTACATTCATGTTCAATTTTCGTCATTTTGTTTACCCCAAAACAGAAATATTTTTTAGACTGCTCCATTTTGAAAGCTGTTGCATGCATACGACATAACTTCTTAAAAAAGATTGAATTACATCATGGAAAGTATCTCGGGTGAACGGAGAAATGGCTAGTTATCGACAATTTCTTCTTTTCAATGTTTTCCAATCTTTTTGTTCCCATGATTGTCGTCGGAATCAAGTCTTGTTTGTGAAAGGATTTAAGAGAGAGGTTATATAGACGAACGTCGGCAAGTATTACTCTCCAAAGCCGATGTCTATTGATTAGATCATCAAAATACATTACTAATTACATATCATTTCATAAGAGGTAATGTACTGTACTTTGTTTTAAGAGAGTAGCAAGTATAAGCACGAGTCATGTAGATCTACATCTGCAAGAAATTTTCTTTTCACTTAATACACTGAAATAGTCTACCCTTTGAATTTCTTTCTTCTTTTGAAAACTCTTTATGAAGTTAAACTGTCTCTTAAATCTATCTACTCTAAAATTTAAAAATGTAGAGGTCAACACTCTAATAAATATTCACTAAAATGTGACCGATTAAGGGAGAGACTCGGGGTAAAGCTTCTTTTCTGACGATTGCCCTTTAAGTTCTAGATCTTTTATGAAGCAATGCTTGTAAAATTTATAGGCCTACAGATTGGTTGAAAAAGAGAATTGTCCCCGCCCATTCATTGACTTACTAGTTGATTGACATGCTTCTCAGATGAATAAGCACGTGATACAGTCGGATCCATTTTGTTAAAAAAAACAATATGACGTCTTGATGACGTAGCGTCTACTCAATCTGGGCTGGAATAGTGACTTCAAAAACACCGCCAACACCTGCTCAGTTATTTCGGAAACTGTTTCAAAATATGTTAGTTGGATTATTACCGGTGATTTTTTGGTTTGGATAGTAGACTAACAGGTATCATTTTCTTCGTATCATCATGACATTATCGCTTGCCGACCAAAAACAAAATAACCTTCTAAACCTAGATGAATAATTTTCTACTTTACATCATAAAATCTGCATGAATTACCATTTAAATTAATTTGTCGAGCGTCCGTCGATTCAGTCGACGTTTCTGCGATTAAATTTCTTATCATTAATCACCGAATAATCAACGTGAAATAAAATAGTTTTTGTGAAGAGAGGGGAAGTTAATTCGTGAATAAACCATTATTGGAGGCTCAAATTATCGATTAATCATTGACTGTAAAATATTGCGTACCTAAATGATATCAATCTTGAGAAATATCACGGTCACCATTGCATACTAGAACGTATAAGTTCTTATTTCGAAATTTAAAAAAAAAAATGATGTAAAAAAGTGCATCATATTGAGTTATAATTTGAAACTGAGTGATAAATGATTTGGAAAACTTGCATCAAAAGATGGTAGAATTTATAGTGTCACGAACGCCTTCCTGAGGGTTGAAAACGCTATTTCTCAAGAGCTCCCGGGTGGCTCTGGCCCCGTGGACCCCTGGCCAGGGCGTTTCCATAGACCCATCGGGGGCCCTGTGGTCCATGGCCCCCCAGCTGTAAAATTCAGTATTTTGAAAGTATCTAACTTTCACCCAGGGTCGATGTTTTAAATGAAATAGTTTGATTTTGAGGGGTTTTAGTTAAGTGAGGAATGCGTTATGAAGTATAGATCTATTTTATTCAATGAATTTCTGTGACATCTTCTGAAATTGGGAAATCTGAATAGAACAAAATGGGTAAATATTTCATTTAAAACATCGTTCTTACCCAGAATTTAGTTTAGTATCAATTCCAGTCAATTTACGGGACATGCAGCCTAAACATCACAACTGCAGATTAAAGGGGGACCTGCTAGGCTGTCGAAAATGCAAATGGCACAAAAATTACAAACCAGATATAAACGTATGAAATTACAAACCTGAAGGGGTCCATTGTTAGCACTCATTGAGCTTTATCAAGTATAAAAATCCAAGTCAATGAATAACGTGCAGATCCGCATTTTATTGTCCTTTGTTTTTGTTTTTAAACGGTTACACATGCCCAACCTTCAAAAGGCAATTACGTCAGAGGTACGTCATCGGTGCTCAGCGAGATTCAACACACCGTACAACCGGCTGCGTCGTCAACGAAGACAGATTCGGCATCTGATGTCAGGTGCATGGTAGGTCAAATTAACTTACTTTTATGAATAAACGAAAGGATCTTTGGTATTCTATAGTTGATAAATACGTGTATAAATGTTCAGTGCTAACTGCTTCTACAAAATAAACCTTTCCACGCATCCCTCGCAAATAAGGTCACAGTCATCGACGCAGCCGGTTGTACAGTGTGTTAATACTGCTGGGGATGTGTCTCGTTGACCTTGACCTTGTCTCGTTTCGAAGTAAAAATAGAATCTGTAAACACGCTTGTAAAGGATTGATCTATAGCAAAGGAAAGATGGATATTCGCTGTGATTGAGGTTTTTATGCATTGCAAATTGTTTTTCCATGTACAAATATGAGTTCCCGAATAGTTCAGAAGCATAAAAACGTAGCATGGGCCCCTTTCAGAAATCTGTAGTTACGATGTTTTTACTCCCAATCACTAAACACCCCAAAATTACCTACAAATTGGACCAATCTAACATTTTGAAAATAGATCTAGCTTCCACTGCTTTTCATATGTAGCATTCATTTTAACGATATAATTATCTATGGATTTGCTGTAGCCTATGGTATTATGAATTTGTATATATAGATATGGATGAAAAATAAAGCTGTGTTTCTCTGTAAATATTCTATAACTTGTTTTGTCTTTCATTTTATTATTGTTTTTTTTTTTTTTTTTCAATTTGTTTCTAAAGAATGTGATCTAATCACGAGTTCGGTCATCGTTTATAAACTTTATCGTCATTTTGACAAGATATATTTTGCGTACTTAAAATGGAGATCTAGGTCTTGTTTACATTGCATAAAACTTCATAGGTAAGAATTGATACTCTGTCAATCATATTTTTGGGTTTTTGCCCTTTGTTGATTTTCATATTTAATTGTTTGTCAAGAGCATTACTAAAAATTATGCGAGGTAGATTCGTGCAACTTCATAGGTGGATGGTGTCATTATGTAGAAGTGTATTGTACAAAAATATAACTCTGCTGATAATGTTCGTGGAGTTATTGCCAATTTTCCCTTTTCATTCTTGATGTAAATTAATACTACAATTGCACTACTTCAATTGTTAAAGGTTTACCCTTGTGGGGGCATACATACATTTCATTCAATACTTCAAAGCATTCTCTGATAGGATCATGAAAAGCAAATCTTGTTTTACAAATAATTCTGTTGTAGCGACTTTCAGGCCCTTCAGGGCTTTGATTTGACGTTAATGCCTTATATTTAATTCATCATTTCTAAAAACCTGTATAGTAGATTTTCAAAAAATTTGGACAAAATCTTACTTATATATTATACAATGATAAATCAAAAAATAAAAAAAATTCATTGGGCCAATTTTTTTTAAATCTGCAAAACGTCCGATTTTTTGCCTTCTGTTTAAAAGCAAAAACGCGCGAAAATTACGAAAAATGACGCCGTGTTCATTAATGTACTAACACATCAAGACAATATACACTACAAAACATTCACTATTCATTTCGCTTTATCTAAGTGCAAATTGTGTTTTTTAATTGTCACAAATATATCTGTAATACATGATTAATGTCGCCTGGGGTCAGTTCTTGAAAAGGCGCGAAAACGTCATATTTCCGACGTCATAGTAAAGTTATCAACAAAGAAAACGTTAAAAAAGACGTGACTTTGAAAGCGCCGTAAGTCAAAGTTTAATTTGGTACCACTTTCGGTTGGGTTCTTTACATTTTTATTATACGCCGCCGGAGGCGGACGTATATTGGCGTCATCTTCTCCGTCTGTCCGTCCGTCCATCCGTCCATCCGTCCATCCGTCCGTCCGTACGTCCGTCCACTTTTCTTGTCAACGCAACTCCTCCTAAGTTTCTGGCTGGATCTTCTTGAAACTTGGTCAATGTTATCACCTCAATTGGTAGATGTGCATGAAGGAAGGATTTTATGGTTCATTCATTTTTGCCTGAGTTATGCCCCCTTAAAACTTAAAACTTAACTTAAAAGCGTATATTGTGACCATGGCACTCTTGTTTATATAAGGTGCTATAGTCCCCTTCCACCTTAATACTAATTTTTTTCGCAAATTTTGGTGTTTGTTAGTTTATGAAGAAGCTACATTAAACATCATGGTGTTTCCTTTGTCAACAACAATGCAATCTCTATATTTTCAAAACCCTTGCTTTTTCTTTAAAAGTCAATAACTCATAATGTCAAAATATGAATTTGCTGACGAGTTGCCTTGAGACATGCTTGTTATTGACTGAACCCTGGAAGAGTTGCTTCTCTTATGATGGGACATTTATCCCTATTGAGGTTGGTAAGCTGGTCTTTCTAGACTTGCTTCGCCATTTACCAGACCTCCGAGATGCTACTGCTGTTGCAGAGCAACATATACAAATTCTGTGAGGGTAGAGTCAAAGAGGTCTTTCAAGACCTGCTCTGTTATTGCTTCACCTGAGCAGTGATGCTGCTCGTAGGACTGTTTGTCTTCTGTGGTGTTATCTGTTTGCATGTATGGACGTTGGTGACATGCTTCTACCTATTTAGAAGGCAGTATGTGGGATGCAAGGAAGCAAGTCTCAGAAGAGTCAAGCTAATCGACTTGCTGGTCTGTGGAGGCTTGCTTCAGCTGAAGACATGCTTTTCTCATGCCACTGTGTCTGTTGTTTGCTCCTTAGCAGGGAGCAAAACTGGATCGCTCTTATCATTAACACTCCTTCCAGTCAGGATCTACACATCAGTAGAACATGAGAAACTCCCATCAGCCAATTCATAATGTCAACATATTTATTTACAGAATATTTTCCTTGGAGAAGACATCCGTAAACAACTACCAAGAGAATCAGCCGAGTTTGACTATGTTAATGCTAAATGGAAGGAGATTATGACTCGTCTAAACAAGGACAGAAATGCTCTTAGAGGAACTCATCATGAAGGTAATAGAGCTACTATAACTATACCCAAACAAAACCTGCTTTTGATGTCCCTATTGGAAAAAAATACTTTGGGAAACCTTGGGAAGATATTCTTCAAAACTTTGCAAATGAATGTGGGACCTCAACATAAGGTTATAGACCCTCTATCAGGGGTTTCAATAACTTTTTGGCCACCTGGTACTCAAGCTAAAGTAGGTGGGGGGGATTTTTCATGCTTCCCCATAAACCTCATGCAAAATTTTCAAAAGTAGGCAAGGGATTCAACTCAAATTTAGTAAAATAGAAGGGAGAAATCCCCGTCCCCTGCCTCTTAATCCTTTCCCAAACAAGACCTGGTTTTGATGTCCCTAATAGAAAAGGCTTGGGAAAACATTGAAATAAAAGAAGAAACTGCTGATAACCAGCAGTTTCTCCTTTTGTCTCAATATTTTCTGTGCCGCATTTTACACAAATTCTATCTCTAATAACATATATTTTGTATTTTTTTTACAGTTTTTGAAGTGGATCACCCTAAAATTTTGTCGTTTGGGAAAGGGTTAATGAAAAACCTGCTTTATATTTCTTATAGTTTGATCAACATAGAAATTCAAGCTTTTTCTCAATTTTGTCCTGTGACATATGAGACCAACATGGATCCAGACCAGCCTTTGCATGAGCACATTCTGATAAAGATCTATTTAGTTCTGTAATAGCTTTGTCACCACCTTTAGCAACCGTAAAGGAGTAACAAGTTACATGTATCATAATCAGACTGCATTTAGACACAGCCTGATTGTGGAAGATAGTGGTCTAAAATGACCTTAACCCTTTCCCAAACGGCAAAAAATTAGGGTGATCCAATTCATAAACTGCCACAAATGACAACATGGAAGTTATGAAAACTATAATTTGTGTAAAATATGGCATAGAAGATATTGAGACAAAAGGAGAAACTGCTGGTTATCAGCAGTTTCTTCTTTTGTTTCAATGTTTTCCCAAGCCTTTTTAGCTCGATTTTTCGAAGAAAATGAGAGCTTATACTGTTACCCGGGCGTCGGCGTTGCAACAAAGGTTAAAGTTTTTTCAAACAGCAATAACTTCCATACTATCAAAGGAATTCAACCCAAACTTGGAATACTTATTCACCATCACACCCTCTACCTTACTACCAGGGCCCATGACCCTGGCTCCACTATATTTGGAGTTATGCCCCCTTTATACTAAGCAACTTAGAAAGTTGAGCGCGCTGTCTTCGGACAGCTCTTGTTAATTGGGAGCGTCAAAACCAGGTCTTGTTTGGGAATGGGTTAAAGCACTTCTTTCACATCCTAGTTTATTTATTAATTATCTATGTAGGTATGTTGGAGCTAGGGCTTTTCTTCCAGAAATTGGGAAGAGGCCCTGGTCAGTCATTTTGGGAAATTTTAGCGCAATTTTGGTCAAATTGGGAAAAAGAAAACACAGGAGAATAAATGTTCAAATGTAAATAAATCTCCTTAAACAACACTTTTTAACCAGAATAACTTAATTATAGAATCACACACTGCTTATTTGTGACTATAATTGTCAGTATGTAATTGATCATTATTTATTTTCATTTTTTGGGGGAATTTTAGTTTGGAAAATTGGGAAATTCTTACTTTGAAATTGGGAAAAAGGAGCCATATTCCAATTGGGAAGCCGCCGAATTTCGGCCTCTGTTATTGAAGGAAGAAAAGCCCTGGGAGCAGCTAAATGACATGAACCAGAAGCTTGAAGAGGTTCAGAAGTCCCTGGATATGTATCTGGATGTCAAAACCAGGTCTTGTTTGGTAAAAGGGTTAAGATGGGGTTTTAGCTCACGATAATGACCTGGCAGAGCATCCCTAGCTAATAGCTAGAAATGCTCTGCCAGGTCATTTATCATGGGCTATAAAAAGGAGAAGACTCAAAATGGATAAATATTAATTGAACATTTATTTAGGCATGTTGGAGCAGCTAAATGACATGAACCAGAAGTTAGAAGAAATCCAGAAGTCTGTAGACATGTATCTGGATGTCAAAACCAGGTCTTGTTTGGAAAAAGGGTTAAGAAGGGGTTATAGGTCATGATAAATGACCCCACAGAGCATCCCTAGCTAATAGTTAGAGATGCTCTGTCGGGTCATTTATCATGCGATATAAAGAGGAGAAGACTCAAAATGAATAACGTTTATTCCCATCTATTTAGGAATGTTGGAGCAGCTAAATGACATGAACCAGAAGTTAAAAGAAATTCAGAAATCCCTGGGTATGTACCTGGATGTCAAAACCAGGTCTTGTTTTGGAAAAGGGTTCAGAAGGGGTTATAGCTCACGATAAATAACAGCTAATAGCTGGAGATGCTTTGCCAGGTCATTCATCATGCGCTATAAAAAGTAGAAGACTCAAAATTGATAAATATTAATTGAACATTTATTTAGGCATGTTGGAACAGCTAAATGACATGAATCAGAAGCTTGAAGAGATCCAGAAGTCCCTGGACATGTACCTGGAGACGAAGCGACAAATCTTCCCCAGGTTTTACTTCTTGTCCAACGACGACCTTCTCGAGATCCTCGGTCAGTCTAAGAACCCTGAAGCTGTGCAGCCTCATCTGAAGAAATGTTTTGACAACATCAAGTCTCTCAAAATGGCAAAGGTAAATAAAATTTCATTCTATGAATTTTTCTTTTTTGAAAACGTTTAAGAAGTTGAAGTAAACTGACACGATATAAAAACGCAAAAAGTACTTTTACAAATGGTATCTCTTCATTTTACAAAAACGATGTATAGCCATGTGGAATTGTAAATGTTACAATTGTTAACATAACAAGACAGAAAATGACCTTTAAACCACGAATGATGCCTGAATGGACGTCAGATTATGCCAGAATGCACATTGAGTCAAGAGCCTGGCATTGAACAGGATGACGACAGCGAACCCGGGGTTTTCCTAGGCGATTTATCACCATGTCGAAATTTATTGGCCGCCCGCGATTACCAACCATAGAATTTGCTGTAGACTGAGCCGTCACAAACCTGTTGCGTTAGTGACGTTAACATATACAATTATGTTGACGTACAGGTGTTACACGCAGCTGACCGGGACATGGGTGGTCTGTAAATCTTCTCGTGTCATTTACACGTCTCATAAACCTTGGAACCGTCGATTCGGCCACATTAAAGCGTCTAGGTACCTTCATTTGCGAAACACCACAAACTAAAAGCCAAAAAACTTGGTTCCTTTTTCGCAAAGTAAGCCTCAGCATTTTATACACAATTTTCTTTCGTTGTTCTCGTATGTTTTCAATAAGTAAATCAAAGTGGCAATTTGTACACAAAAGATCTAAGTGATTCAACATGTGGTCTGAATGCATGAGACACACGAGCATTTATTGATGGGCGGTTCAGATGTCCCGATAGTGTACAGAAAACAAAACAAAATCTCTGGGGCGTGAAGTGTATACATTTTCTCATACATGTCCCCAAATATGGTGCCGATCAAGGCAATAGGAAGGGAATGGTAAATGAAAACATGTTTTGCGTTTTTAAATCGTGTCAGTTTATATAATATGTTATATCAATGCTTTTCAAAAAAAACCTTGTAACTGTAGCTTGTTTTCAGCTGCAGTTATAATGTTTTTGTTTAAAAGTAACAATATTCAAGTTTTCCTCGTAATATTTTATTAGGAATGATGCAAGAATGATAATTTGAAAGTATTTTGATTCACAAGAATATCCAGTGATATAAGTAAGTCTACTTTTCTCAGTAAATAAGACTAAAATGTTGCCTTATTTTATGTTGATCGATTATACAGATTTTCCTTTTGAATGCTCTTTGTTCCTTTTCTTATTGTTATGCATGTCATATCTTTTCACCTTTGAAATGTTTATTTGTCTTTTAAATTTTAGATGAGATATTTTGATCTGGACTTGGTAAATGTTCAGCAAGCATAAACACAAACATCTATTCCTTAAATGAAGCAAAGGAAACACAAAACACAACACATTCATTCTTCATATTTTATTTGTTCATTTAGATTTTAACACAATTTTTGACTGTTCCAATTCAAAAGGTGTCGCAGTGAACAAATTGCAAGTTGATGAAATTTCAAAAATCTTTGCATTTTGGATCAGAAAACATTGAGAATAACAAAGAAATTGTTTGTCACAAGCATTCTCTTCATTTTCAACAATGTTTTCTTTACCAAAGTGTTTTTCTTGAGATATCTCAAAAAGTGCCACTATTTGAAAATGGGTTCATTTCTCATGGGATAGTTTTATGCAACACATTGACAATTGTTCACCCCTTTTGCAAACTTTACATATTGCGACCACAGTGGTTCATTGATACATAAACAATTTATCTTGTCATAGTAGTATTTTTGCTAATTATTCTGCAAATTATCACTAGAATCTTATTAGATACTTTAATGCTTAGATATTGTTTCACATTTTCATACAAAGCACTAGTTTTCCTGTCTTATTATACTTAAACTAAACTTTGTAATATATGAAAAAATAATATGAAACAAAAATAAAATGAAAATTACCTTGATCAAATATTTCACATAACCAGGGATGATTCAAAATTCAACCATATTGTTCTAGGGTTCCTGCAACATTAAACAGACACTATGCTACCAATGTCAATTTTGTAATTTAGTAATTTAAAGTATAAAGTAACTTTTTATGTCCCTGTATCGAAAGATCAGGGGCATATTGTTTTACCATTGCCTGTCCCTCTCTCTGTTTGTCCATCTGTCAGTCTGGAACTTAATTTGAAAACTTATCATTGACTTTTTCGGGGGCATTGGTGTTTAACAAACACATCTTGTTGTTACTGCACTTTTCCATATTTGCAAATCTTTTAAATACCAAGCAGTCTAAAAAATTGCTGTGTGGTTGTTTATTATAAATGAACATATTTTGTGCTTTATTCTGTTTACAGCAAGGCATGAACTTGAAGTGGGAAGCTGCGGGCATGTCGTCCACAGAGGGTGAATATGTAGAGTTTATAAAACAAGTGTTGTTGGACGGGCCAGTAGAGGCATGGTTGTGTGACGTCGAGAAAAACATGAGGTTCACGCTGAAGAAACGACTACCAGAGTGTAGAAATGCACTGAAGAAAAGTTTGACAAAGAGAGATAAATGGATCAAAGAATGGCCAGGACAGGTGAGGTTTTTTGTTTTTTATGGGGAGTCCATAATCAAGTTAGGCCTTTCCCAAACAAGTACTGGTTTTGACTCCCCTTATAAAAAAAGGCTTGTGACAGGTTACTACATTTTAGATGCTGGTTGCCTATTTAGGCAAACAAGCTCGGGAAAATTGTTTCTGTCCCTGCAATCCATTACATTAGTATTTGAAGTAAAGTTATTTGTGCCTTTGGTAGATTGAAACTTTGTCAAAAATGGAGAAAAACAAACTACAATAATTAAAGTGCTTCACTCCCGCTAGATATAACATCCGTTTCTACAATTTCATAATTTAACAAGTCCCTAGACTCATTTATTTTTTAAAGATGAATGGAAATTAAACATAGATTTTCTTTTATGTGTAAATTGTCTTTCTTTTACGGTTTATAATGTCATGCTGATATGGTCTTTTACGGTTTTTAATGTATAGCTAATAAGTTTTATGTTTAGATGTATATTTTAGTTCATTTCATTAGTTTGTAAAGCGCTTTTGAATGTACTCTCATAATGATAAAAGCGCTTTATCAGTTTGGTATATAATAATAATAATAATAATAATAATCATAATAATGAATGAATCAAAGCATTGTATTATGACAGACAATTAGTCAGAAAATACATGTGCATGGTGTCTTTCTCTTTTCCAGCTGTGTATAACTGCCAGTCAGATACAGTGGACACAGGATGTCACACGAGCCCTGGCTACAACTAAAGAAAGAGGAGACAAGAGAGCACTGAAGAGTATGAAGAAAAAACAGGTAGGTTGATAATAAAATGGTTCTTTGACATTTTCCTTTATGCAGAAGTTCAGTGCACAAGATTCCTAACTCTGTGGATCATGTTTATGGAGTTCCCTTTCTTAATTTCAAACTTAATTTTTGTCTGCAGCAAAACTAAAAAAGTATATAAGGTAGAATCATGAAACTTCATAGGTGGATATATCTCATTATGAAGAGTTGCAGTGCACAAGAACCGTAACTCTGTGGATCATTTTTGGAGTGCCCCTGTTGAATTTCATTTTTGATAAAATACTACCTATCATTAGAATACTTCAACTTTTAGTTCTTAATTAACCCTTTCCCAAACAAGGCCTGGTTTTGATGTCCCTAGTAGAAAAGGCTTGGGAAAACATAGAAACAAAAGAAGAAACTGCTGATAACCAGCAGTTTCTCCTTTTGTCTCAATATTTTCCATCTTATTTTATACACAAATTCTATCTTCATCAACCTTCCTTTTGTCATCTGCAGTAACTTTTGAATTGGACTGCCCTAAAATTTTGTCGTTTAGGAAAGGGTTAAAGGAAGGCCCTTGAGGGGGGCATATATGTTTTACAAACATCTCTTGTTCTTTTGCAGATCTCAATGTTGAACAAATTCTCTGAAGCTATCCGTGGTAATCTGACCAAGATTCAGCGTCTCAAGATTGTAGCTCTGGTGACGATTGAGGTTCACGCTCGTGACATTATAGACAAACTCATCAAGTCTGGATGCTCCGATCAGTACGCTTTTGAATGGCTCAGTCAGCTCAGATTCTACTGGGAAAAGGTAGGCCTAGACTTCTTTGTTTTATTGACATTTAGTAACATTTATTTTGATGTCTGCAGCTTTGAAGTCAGACTAATGGGTTTCATTATCTTTTGGGCAACTTGGGATTCAAGGCAAAGTAGACAGTGGATTTTCAATAGGTCCTTTATTAACCCCATACAGTATTTACAAAAGTAGCAGGAGGATGATACACAAATTAGAAGGTGAAATACCCTACCCCGGCCTCTTAATGAAACCCTCTAGACCACCCTAAGCTTTTCTTTTATTTGTAAAGGGATAAGAAGTCATATAGGACATCATTTTACCCTATACCAAACAAGGCCTGTTTTTGACATACCTAACAGAAAATACTTTGGAAAACATTAAGGCAAAATAAGAAAATGCTTGTAGCTGCATTTTCTCCTTTTTAGCTCGACTTTTCGAAGAAAATGAGAGCTTATACTGTCACCCGGGTGTCGGTGTTGGCGTCGGCGTTGGCGTTGGCGTTGCTACAAAGGTTAAAGTTTTTTCAAACATCAATAACTTCCATACTATCAAAGGGATTCAACCCAAACTTGGAATACTTATTCACCATCACACCCTCTACCTTACTATCAGGGCCAATGACCCTGGCTTCACTATATTTGGAGTTATGCCCCCTTTGTACTTAGCAACTTAGAAAGTCCAGCACTTAGAAAGTCGAGCGCGCTGTCTTCGGACAGCTCTTGTTACTCAATATTTTCTATTCTATATTTTACATATATCCTATGTCTATCAACATCCATTTTGCTGTATGCAACAGCCTTTGAATTGGACTTCATTTAAATTTGCGGGTTTAGGGAAATAGTTTAATTGATCTTTTCCAGGACATTGATGATTGTGTAGTCAAACAGACCAACACACAGTTCCAGTACGGTTATGAATACCTGGGTAACTCTGGCCGTCTGGTCATTACACCCCTAACTGACCGCTGTTATATGACACTGACCACGGCTCTACATCTACATAGAGGAGGCAGTCCAAAGGGGCCCGCAGGTATGAGGTCATCAATGTTTTAATTGAGGAAAGTAAACCCATCAAGGACGGATCCAGGATTTTTTCTAGGGGGCTCCAAGCCCAAATGATAGCTTTAAATGGGCTAAATATGTAACGTTATATAGTCAAAATTTAATTTTTGGCCAATGCCAGGGGGGGTCAAGAGTCCCCCGACCTCCTCTAGATTGCCCTTGCCCGTCCTTATGCTAGACAAATTTTATACATACATAGATTCAGCTTTACTGAATAGAAAAGTTCCTTTCAATATTAATCGAATATTGTTGCTTTTCTTTGAAATCCTCGTAACTGCAGCTAGTTTTAACCCTTTCCCAAACAAGGCCTGGTTTTGACGTCCCTAATAAAAAAGGCATGGGAAAACATTGAAACAAAAGAAGAAACTGCTGATAACCAGCAGTTTCTCCTTTTGTCTCAATATTTTCTGTGCCATATTTTACACAAATTCTATCCTTAATAACATCAATTTTGTCATTTGTGGCAGTTTTTGAAGTGGATCGCCCTAAAATTTTGTTGTTTGGGAAAGGGTTAAGAAAAGCAGCATTATGTTGAAACTAAATATAGCATGACAAATTTCAGGTACTGGAAAGATAGAGACAGTGAAGGATTTGGGTAAAGGTCTGGGCATGTATGTTATTGTGGTGAACTGTTCTGAAGGACTGGACTATGAATCTATGGGCAGAATGTACTCTTGTCTCAATTAGTATGAATTAGAAGTTTAAACTTAAAATTATATTGTCGCTTTTAAACAAAAACCTCATAACTGCAGCTTAGCTCAAGCTGCAGTTACGAAGTTTTTGTTGAAAAGCATCGATATGGCATATTTCAGGTACTGGAAAGACAGAGACCGTGAAGGATTTGGGTAAAGGTCTGGGCATGTATGTTATTGTGGTGAACTGTTCTGAAGGTCTGGACTACAAATCTATGGGCAGAATGTTCTCCGGTCTCTATTAATATGAATTAGAAGTTTAAACTTAAAATTATATTGTCGCTTTTAAACAAAAACCTCATAACTGCAGCTTAGCTCAAGCTGCAGTTATGAAGTTTTTGTTGAAAAGCATCGATATGGCATATTTCAGGTACTGGAAAGACCGAGACAGTGAAGGATTTGGGTAAAGGTCTGGGCATGTATGTTATTGTGGTGAACTGTTCTGAAGGCCTTGACTACAAATCCATGGGAAGAATGTTTTCAGGTCTAGCTCAGGTGAGTTCATTTTTATGCTCCCCGAAAAAATTTCGGGGGAGCATATAGTCGCCACGCTGTCCGTCCGTCCGTCCGTGTGTCCGTGTGTCCGTCCGTCCGTCCACAGCCATATCTCAGCAACCCTTGGACCAAATTCAATGAAACATCACATGTGAACTCCCTGGGTCAATACCTAGGGACCTTTTTCTCCGTTTGTAAATTTAAGGCTGTGTCATGGAAAAAGGGGCCTTAGTGTAAAAATTAGTTTTTCTCTTATTTCTCTTCATCTAATGGGCAGAATTTAATGAAATTTTGTGCTCATGTAATAAATAGGATGTTCTAGACCATATTCTATAAATAATGTGTGTACAAAAAAGCTGTCATGGGAAAAGGGGGCTTAATGTATGATAGTTTTTATTTTGTGACAAACACATATTCGGGGAGCATAATCCGTCTGTGACGGCTCTTGTTTTCTTTGATAGTGGGAGTCTGTTTTGATTCGATAATGGAATCTACAGTAAATTCTTGTTCAATTCAAAGTAACTAGTACCTAGCTACATTTTGAAAAAAGGGAATAGAATTATAGTAAACCAACACATTATCTTCTAACACATATCTTTGTTCATTTTGTCAAATATGTGAAAAGAAAGAGAAAAGCCTTTGACCATGAAAGTTTGTGTATTTTAGATTTTTTTTTAAAGTCACTATATTCTTGAGGAACTTTAGAGATGGACCAGATATGAGCACTTTTGGTATTGAAGAAGTGTACTTTGTAGAGCTTCATAAGTTTGTTAATAAATGAGTGCAATGATTCCAAATGTGAACATAATTATATTGCAGAGCAATAGATAAGAGGGGTGTAGAGGCATTCTATATTTATAATTTCATAATCCTCACCCTATGTTGTGGGTACTCATTAGAATCGTCTCAATGAGACGGTTCTAATGAGTACCCACAACATAGGATTTTAAGGATCATAAATGAAATATTTGCACTTAAGCCATTACCCTCTCTTATCTATACCTCTGTATTTGTAATTTTCCTTTCTATATTTAGACTGGAGCCTGGGGTTGTTTTGACGAGTTCAACAGAATCAACATTGAAGTATTGTCCGTGGTGGCCCAACAGATTTTGTCCATATTGAGTGCCCTAGCTGCGGGATCTGAGAGATTTGTGTTTGAGGGACGAGAGATTACTCTAGTCTGGTCGTGCGGTATCTTTATTACCATGAACCCTGGTATGTCAATTTCATTTCATTCCGTTGTTAACTTACCATACGAAATATACATTAGAATGACCATCCTACCACCACGCAGAAACACGTAAACAAAAACAATGAGCGTCTAGTGATCATGATCACGGAAGTACTCCGAGTACTTAGACGCTCCTTCTGGCAGTTAATTTATCTGCGCCATTGCAGTCAACACGTGAATGTAATTGTCGCTCGAATTTTCGCGTTTATAATGACAGACGTGAAAGATACCGACTCGGGGAAGTCTTCCAAGAAAAAGTCTTCGAAAGTGAAGGCCTCGGTCACCAATACGAGCGCTACTCAGTCATTAAATGACAAGGAAACAGGACAAAACGAGGCGGAAAACAACGTGGTTAGCCTCGAGGAAAAATTGAATAAGAAGTTTGAGGAGCGATTTTCGGGACTTTCGTCGCAGATTGAAAGCCTTATGGCCATTTTCACTAGTCAGGTGAGTCAGCCCCAGACTTCTGTTCGTGATGAGGGTGCTCAGTACTTGGCTGAGCCTGTCCCCTCTATGGTCACAGTCGAGGCAAATAGTGCAGCTCGCAGACCTTTGATATCCATGGAAAATAGTCTGAACAGGGATTATGGCTTGGATAACAATTACTCTGGACCTAGTAGAGATGATGCTGTTTCGATACAGGTTTCGGATACAGAGAGGCGTAATAGTGGGTTCTATGAGGAATCTGATGCACACTCTTTGGTTTCTGCTAATAACGACGAGAATGGTGTTTGTGACACTCGTTTTAGTAAATATATGGCAGTCAGTGATGATGTTCAAAATAAATCTCTGTTGAATTTGTTTGGTGAAGATGCACAAACGAAGTCACAGAAAGCTAGTGTTGGCATCATTTTGGACAATGCACAGAAAAACATTATTTCGGAATCTTTCCGTTGTGAAAAACCAGAGAAACTGTCGTGCTTTAAGGACACTTACAGAAATGACTTTCCTGTGCATGAATCCTGTGAGGACTGGTTTCAGGTGCCAAAATTGGATGACACTGTTGAGTCCTTACTTATCAAAAAACATGGACACAGGGCAGCTTTTGGCCATGCACCTACTCTGTTTAGTAGACCTATGCGCTCTATTGAGCGGTTAGGTTTCCAAACTCAGATGGCTTCTCGTATGGGAATGATTCTGTCATGCTATTCTCAGCAAGTGCTTGGGTCTTTGTTGGATTGCTTACAACAAAAGAATTGCAATTTGGATTTGGCTATTCAGATGACATGTGATAGTTTCGCTATTTCCACAAAATTGTTAGATCAAATGTCAAGGACCGGTGCCTTTGCTCATTTGATCAGGAGAAAAGCAGCCTTATATGACACTGGCTTGAGTGAATTTAAAGATTATGCTGCGACTGTGAACTCTTTACCTCTTACTGCAGAGGGTGTTTTTGGCACTGATTTTGACAATAAATTAAAAGCAAAACAAGAAAGAAATAAGCAAATTGCAGAGGTTATTCTTGATAGTATGTTTCAGAAATCTAAGCCTTTTCCCTCTACAGGTTCTAACAAGAGAAAGCAGTATTCAGGCTCTTCAGAGAACACAGCTAAGAGAGGGAGATATGATGACAAGCCCCAACAACAGCGTCAGGGCAACAATTATTCGGGAGCGGGTCAATTTAGAACCCCCAGACTACCCTACAAACAAACACAAAAGAATAAGGTTAGTTCAATGGAATAAAACAGACCAAAGCGTCTCCAGAAAAATTGGCACTTATTTTGTCAGAGGAAGAAAAGCTTATGGAAAAAGGAGCTATAGAAGAAGTTCCACTGCAGTCGGCAATGGAAGGTTTCTACAGCACCTTTTTCCTTGTTCCCAAGAAAAACGGAGAATTACGTCCGGTGATAAATTTAAGACCATTAAACAGATACATACGGAAAAAAACATTTCAAGATGGACACTCTTGCCAAGGTGATAAATCTTTTGAAAAAGGGGGATTATGCCTTCTCTCTCGATCTGAAGGATGCTTATCTTCACATCCCGATGCACGAATCTCACAGGAAGTACCTGCGTTTTTGCATAAACGGCAAATGCTACCAGTTCAAAGCAATGTGTTTTGGCCCCACCCAAGCACCCAGAGCATTCACCAAAATTGTGACGGTGGTAGCCGCTTTTCTTCGAATGCACAATGTGAGACTAGAATGATACCTAGACGATTGGTGCATAGCAAATGGGGAGAGGATGGGAATCCTGTCAGATCGAGAAAGGACACTAGACATTCTTTTGAATTTAGGCTTCATAATAAATTTAGGAAAGTCTTCTTTAATCCCAAGTACAACAATCACATATCTGGGAAGTCTGTTCAAACTGCATCTAGGCCTGGTTTTCCCAACCTTGGAAAGAATAGAGAAGCTGGAGAATTCAATTCAGACTCTAATAATAGGAAAAGAAAGTACAGCTTTTCAATTTCTTCATGTTCTGGGCCAGATGGCCTCTTGCATAGAGATAATTCCGTTTGCTCGATTGCACATGCGCCCAATTCAAATGCATCTTCTGTCCTTTTGGAAACCAATTACCAGGGACATGTCGGCCAAGATTCCGGTGACCAAACATTTGATAGGTCATCTGAACTGGTGGTTAGTGAGAGCAAATACGCTAAAGGGTCGATCCCTGCAACCATGGTCTACAACAGTAACATTAACGACAGACTCTTCCAAGACAGGCTTTGGCGGCCACTTGGAGGGTCAACAAATTTTTCAGGGAACATGGTCTCAGGCAGAAGCCAGACGACACATAAATGTGTTAGAACTGGAGGCTGTGTTAAGGACAGTAGAGTTTTTCCTCCCATTCTTAAAGGACAAACAAGTTCTTATAAGATCAGACAACACAACAGTAGTTCAGTTCATAAACAAACAGGGGGGGACGAGATCTGCCAGCCTGTGTTACATAGCCTGGGATCTATGGAAGCTGGCAATAAAACACAACATCAGTTTGAAAGCCGCATTTATAGCGGGCAAGAAAAACATACTTGCAGATCAACTGTCCAGAGTGAAGATTCGCCCTTCAGAATGGACTCTAAACAATTCAATAGTGCAAACATTATTCAATCTTTGGGAACAACCAATGATAGACCTTTTCGCATCTGCAGACAATCACAAAACTCCAATTTTTTGCACTTGGTCACCTCACAAGAAAGCGCTAGCAGTGGACGCACTGTCAATTTCATGGGACGGGATGATGGCATATGCATTTCCACCAATTTGCCTGATCCCGAAAGTCCTTCATCACATGCAGCAATTTCACTGTCAAATTCTTCTAATAGCTCCCCAGTGGCCCAGACGTCACTGGTACACAATGCTACTTCAAATGTTAATAGCAATACCAGTCAGGTTACCAGTCTTGCAAGAATTGCTGGTTCAACCAAAGACAAAAATTTATCACCCAGACCCAGGGATATTCAAGCTCACAGCCTGGTTGCTCTCGACAGAAATTTCAAAACAAAAGGATTTCCTAAGAGGGTTAGAAAATTACTTGCAGTCTCTTGGAGAAAAGGCACAAGAAAGGACTACATCAGTAAATTCGCAAAATTCAATAGCTGGTGTGGTGAAAGGGAAAAAGATCCCTATACTGTTTCTCTAATAGATTGTGCAGATTTCTTGACCTGTCTTTTTCATGAAGGTTTACAGTATAGAACTATATCTGGGTATAGGTCTATGCTTTCAGCTGTGTTACCACCTGTTGATAACCATCAAGTAGGTCAACATCCATATATAGTGAGGCTCATTAAAGGGGTATTTAATTTAAGACCTCCAATTGTAAAATTATGCCCGGAATGGGATTTGGAAAAGGTTTTAAAAATTTTGCAAAAATATCCTTTTGAGCCTCTTCAGAAAACAAGCTTGAAATATGTTACATATAAAACTGTTTTTCTTGTAGCAATCACAACGTTCCGAAGATGCTCGGACCTACAATCACTGAAGATCGGTGAAGGAAACGTATCTGTACATAATGGGGGTTTATGGTTCCTTAGACAAGGATTATCCAAGCAGGATAGACAGTCACATTACGCAAATAGAATCTGGGTTCCAGCCTTTCCAGACAACAAGCTTCTTGATCCAAAGAGAGCTTTGGCTATTTATTTGAAGAAAACAGAACCTTTTCGTGGAGGACAAGAGTCAGATGAGTTAAAACTTTTCTTATCTTTCATTGAGCCACACCAACCAGTTTCATCACAAACTATCGGCCGATGGATTGTGAGTACAATAAAGCTAGCTTATGACAAAGACTTCAAAGTTAAGGCCCATTCTACGAGAGCCATTGGACCATCTTGGGCTCTTTTTAAAGGAGCTAGTATATCTTCTATCATGGAAGCAGCAGACTGGAAAACAGAATCCACATTTACAAAGTTCTATTTACGTAATGTGGAGAACTGTGTTTTAAAGTAATTTAAGAATAAAGTTACTATGTAAATAACTGTTGCGCATTGTATTTAGTGTACATATGGGATAGTTCAGCAGATACTGATGTGTATATATGGAACTGTTTCACGAGGGAATAATTTGTATACAGAGATGATACAGTGAGATGGATTACAGGAAAATGCTCCCGCCTCCAATAAGAGGTAAGCTTTGTAATCTATTCTAATGTATATTTCGTATGGTAAGTTAACAACGGAATGAAATGAAATTTAAAAATTTGTTCTCAAATTTAAATTTTATGAATGGAGTTGTTAACTTACCATACGATTCCCTCCCACCTCCCCGGCATTTTCTTTAGGGACTGCAATGTCGCATTTATTACATTAACTGCCGGAAGGAGCGTCTAAGTACTCGGAGTACTTCCGTGATCATGATCACTAGACGCTCATTGTTTTTGTTTACGTGTTTCTGCGTGGTGGTAGGATGGTCATTCTAATGTATATTTCGTATGGTAAGTTAACAACTCCATTCATAAAATTTAAATTTGAGAACAAATTTTTAAATTTTGTGGCAATTTTGTAACACTGTGAAAAGGAGAGTTATCGAAGTAACCATCCCCCTTACTCCTTATATAAAAAAAAATAATGATTAAAAATATTGCATGATAAAATTAGGATTTTCAATATTGATAAGAATCTGATTTGTCATGCTCACTGCAGACATGAAGGGGTTGTAGAAGAAAGGCAGATAACACTTTGCTTCCTGATGATTGGATTGGAATAGTCTTAGTCTCTTAATTTTAACCCTTTCCCAAACAAGACCTGGTTTTGACGTCCCTAATAGAAAAGGCTTGGGAAAACATTGAAACAAAAGAAGAAACTGCTGATAACCAGCAGTTTCTCCTTTTGTCTCAATATTTTCTGTGCCATATTTTACACAAATCCTATCTTAAATAACATCCATTTTGTCATTTGTTGCAGTTTTTGAAGTGGATCACCCTAAAATTTTGTCGTTTGGGAAAGGGTTTAATTTGATCAGAATGACAAATGCCTTTGCAAT